>OW240920.1:27277433-27308381 GCA_933207985.1 Pelobates cultripes | reverse complement strand
ATACAAACACACAGATGAATACACAGACACACATACAGGCACACAGATAAATGCACAGATGCACATACAGACACACAGACATGCGTGTAGAGTTGGCATTTGAATGCTGGGATTGCCACATACACTGATACACACACAGATACACACACTGTTATACACAAATACACATGATAGAGATACACAACAGATACACAAGTCTTATTATTAATATTTTTAGCCACCCCCCTGTTTTCATACTTTTGTGGTACAGGGGTGGAATCTCTTGGGTCCAGGATGTGAAGTGGGCTGGTGAACACTGATGGGAAACTGAGAGTGAAGGGAATTTTTAGTCCATGTCCCCATCCCCTCTGTGCTGCCTAATAATCGTACAGGGGCCTAGTCCTGAGCACTATTGAAGGGCTGGCCATGGAAAAAAAATGTTGCTGCACTGGCTGCACTGCTGGTAGTTCATCCACTGTTGTTATATAAATTGCATTAAAAAAGTTTTAAAGTGCCGGGGAAATGTAGAGTTGGCTAACAGCACAGACATTTCAAAAAGTACAATTTTAGAATTTTAGGTGTAAACTTAAAAAGTTATTCATATAGATTCATGTAGGAAAAACCTTCATCTGCAGTTCTGTATATATTTCCTCTACATGGCATGAATAGACTATTTTATTCTAAATCTTGTGTGTCTACCCACCAATTCCTTTGGACATCAAAGAAATGAACATTGAATTTTGGCTTCTTACATGATCTGTTGTATTTTTACTGCTCAGTATGTGCATCTACCATGTAGTTTGATAACAGATAATGCTATTTTAATTAACATAGCAGGACATAAGAATATTTAAATTAAAAACACCATGCTGCAAGGTATGATTGAATATTTAATCATTTTTTTTCTACACCTTTGTTAATTGAAATTACATCACACGCAGAAGGCTGGTGTAGGCTCAAGCAGGCCATTAACAGTCAAATAAAGATTAAACACACTGTGCTATAAGGAGAGCTAAAAAGTGTAGACTCTTTTCAGGAGGTGTGTAGGGAGGCTGTGGGAGTTTGGGATGCACAGACAAATGTAACTCCTAATTGGCAGGGAACTAAGTACTGACAATCATATTTTACAGCACAGTGTGTTTTCTTTAGAAGTTATCCCCTGTTCTGCTAATTGAACTTTAATCACGCATAGTGGGATGTGGAAGGCTTCATCAGGCTATTAACAGAGTATGTTATAAGAAATTCTAAATTAAACACACTATGCAATAGGGAAAGTTAAACAAACGTTGACTCTTTTTCAGGCAGTGTGACTGGAGTGTGTGTCTCTCCCCAAATTCCTGTGTCTCCTTTTACCCTTGCTATGCCACTTTGTGTGTTTCTTTCTTACCCTTTGTTTGTCTCTTCACCAGCCCCTTTGTGTCTCTTTGTCCCCCAACCACTCTGTGTGTCTCTTTCTCTCCCAGCTCCTCCCTGTGTCTCTTCCCCCCGCATCTCTGTGTTTCCTTCTACCCCTGAACCTTCTGTGTGCATACCTGTCCCTCTTTGTGTCTTTTTCTTCCTCCAGCCCTTCTCTGTGTCTTTTCCCAGGTCCTCTATGTCTCTTTTTCCCCCAGCCCCTCTCTTTGTCTCTTTCTTCCCCAGCATATCTCTGTGTCTCTTTCTTTCCCCCAAGCACCTTGCCTCTTTGTGCCCCCCAGCCCCATCATTTTCCCCTCTTGGTGTGCCTGCTTGCTTATCTGCTTGTAGCATGGAGGGTCTTCTGCTTCCTCTATCCAGATAGACAGGAAGTTGTTCATTGCTCTCAGTGAGCAGCTTCTTATCAGCCCTGGTAGAGGAGACAGAAGACACAGTCTGTAGTCCTCTACCACAGTCTGCGTGTGACTTGCAGAAGTTGGAGACCTGTGCTGTGCGTTGCACCTCCTTCCTGGTGCACCGTAAAAGCGGCTGCTTGTGCCGCATTATGGTTGAGCCGACCCTGTCTTCATATGAAAATGAATAAAAAAACATACCTCCCAAGTGTCCCTATTTAGGAGGGACAGTCCATATTTTGGGCCAAAATTCCTCTGTCATATTTTTTATCCAAATGTCCCTCTTTTTTAGGAACTCTATATTGTTGGTGTGTCTGAGTATAAGAGAACATTGCAGCAATTATACTCATAGCAATGTGACTTTAAATTACAATAAATGTGTTTAGAAATCAGTCTGTATAAATCAGATACATTGTTCTTGTTCTAAATTTCATTTTAGCTCCATAAATTGTATATATATATTTAGGAAAGTCCGGCACCTGGTCACACCACCACTCGCACCTGTAAAATTAAAATGACCATTTGAAATGTTTGGACATGTGCAAACAAGCTCATCTCATGCCCTGTGGAATGAAAGATCTGCCCCATTGTAAACTTACAGCAGCAATTCATGTTGAATATAAATTCAGCCTTTGTTTGCATGAGCACATGTAAGCATCAGTTTGCCAGCACTGGGGTATAAAAATGCTTTGGATAGGCAAATGGGTTAGCATAGAACATGCTAGTCACCAACAGTACAGCACTCATACTTTTTTCTGCTGCTATAAACCACTTTCTGTAATCGTTTAAACACATTTCACTAATTGTGAAACTAGTAGAGATTGTAAACAGATCTCCAGATCGCTGGCAAAGAACATAATCAACTTTAAATAAAAGGATATCCACGTCCACTAGGTGGCAATTTTCTATTAAATTAACCTGCAGAAGCTGTTTTCAACATTTTTTTTTAAAGCAAGTATGGGTATTAAGAAAAATCTATTTCAGAACTACAAGCAAACTATAGTAGTATGTGATTGTGTGTGTGTGTGTGTGTGTGTATGTGTGTGTGTGTATGTGCCTTTGTGTATGTGTTTCCCATGTGTTCATGTGTGTAAACTCATAATACCTCTGTCTCTGCATTGAATCATTATATTTTACAAACCAAAAATAAATAGTTAATTGTGATTTCATACACTGGATTGAGACATACGAATCCTTTCCCCTTTCCCTTTCTAAACATCTCCCATGCATCTCAGCAGGTCCAAACACAGATGGCTGCCTTATTGCGACAGAAGCAAAAATGCTCCATTAATGTTTAAAGGGATTAAAAATCCCCTTGGCAGCAGTGGCATATGTTACCAGTTAATTGTAGCACTGGAAGCGTCCCTGCTGTTTTAAAACATGGACTCCTTTTACATGCTTTTTACAGAGCAGTATGAAAATGTCACATTTGTTGGTGTAAATTTTGAAATCACAAACAAAATGACCTATTAAAAAAAAGATATTATTCAAAGTGCTTAGATCTCAGTACAGAGACTCTGTTCATTAGTTCTGCTCCTCACTTAGGAGTAGGCAGAAGATTATACTGAGACCCAGCAGGAATTAAAGTGATATACTCATCCCAGAAACCTGTTTTAGCTAAAATGTATTTATTGATGTGCCAGGGCTTGACAAAGACAGTGTATGAAAGTAATTATTAGTTTTTCTTTATCCAAGCATTAGCCCATAGAAAGCACACAAAATAAACCATCTTACACTTATCTAAAACCTGACTCATCTTTTACATCGAGCAAAATTTAGTTTTTTTACTGTAATTTTTCAGTTTGCTGGACGAAAGTGAGAATTCAAAGTGATATTTGTTTTTTGTGTGTGTCTTTATTTTAGATCGATTTACAAAAAAAGGAATATATTTTATAAACAGGTTTAACACTCTCTAATTAAGAACCATAAAGATTACAGATATGTGATGACTGTATAGTACAACTTACAAAGATAATGTTTCCGAGCTTAAGTCCAATTAACCGTCACTCCCGGTCTCTCATCTCTTGCATTTCCCCTTTCTTTGCAGGTTTAACAGTAGGATTTAAATGTTCCCACACTATTTCAAATACTCTCAGAGAGTTTTTCACTAGACGTGAGTAATATTCTATCTGTCTTATTTATTGTATCAGGGAGAGAACTTCTGTCTGTGTGGGCACAACTGCAAATTTCCAGTTGCGAGCTATCAAAAATATTACTGCTAGGAGAATAATGGAGATTAATTTGATTTTGGAGAGCCCTTTTTTTATTGGGTAAAGACCCAATATAGCATACCATGGCCTAAACAGAAGCTTAACTTGCATTTTATAAATTTAAATGCTTGTGACCATATTGAGGTCACTCTTAGGCAACTCACCAAATATGAAGGTATGAGCCCTCCTCCCCACAACTTTCCCAGCAGGCCCACGGAGTGCCTGGGTACATGTGTAAAAGCATTAGTAGAATAAGTGCCATCATAACAGGATTTTCCTAAGCAGTTCCTAATGGTTCATACATCTGGCAAACCACTTGTTGTTGCTGAGAATCTGTTTCCATTCTAATTTGGAGAATTCAACTCCTAAGTCTTCTTCTGACTTCCCTTTACAGACTGGTGGGGATGAGGGTGACTTCTCTTGTATCATATTATAACATACAGAGATTGTCATTTTCCCTCTGGGTAAGTTAGCCATGACAGATTCTAATAACTTGTACTTCACTCTCTTTGCGTTTTTTTTTTTTTTTTTAATCTAGGAACAGGTGTTCGAAGTGCATGCATTTGCATATATATCTCTTTGTGTGAGATTAAATGTTTTGCAAATAGTCAAAAAGGTCAGAAACCAAGGGCTCACATTACAGTTACTTATGCTGATTACATCCCACACAGTCACCAACCTTGATTTTCATTCACTTACGTTAGGCTTGGGATCCAAAGTTCTGGGGTTTGTATTGGAGTTACTTTAGAGATGCCAGTTAGCGCTGAATGAATGAATCCTATCCACTTGGTACTATATCTTTAAGGAATGTATGGTGATGCTCAGTGGGTTGGGGGCATGTTGCTGGGAGGATTCACAGCATAAGTGCTATTTTTTTAGGGGAGATCACTGCATCTTCTACATCTACTGAGCTCCTGCTCTGTGGGGCTGAACAGAATAATATGGCTTACAATAATGTAGTTACTTAATAAAATACCACTAGATGTAGGATGCCAAAGTCTCCTTTCTGTTTAAGCCTATATAACTCTGTTATTGCTAAATGCATTTATGAAGAAGTTGATCTTTGGATATTCTTCAAATATGTGATCGGGAAAGGCAGGGGAATCATGCGAAATAGGAAATTAGGAATTTTAGGAGCATCTTCATTTTCAGAACTACATATCTGACTGATAATGAACTTTGTAGTACATCTAACTGTAATCGGATTTCTAGGTAGTCAATTTGGCTTGTTTGTAACTTCTGTGATATAAAAACCCTAGAGCCTGATTCTTGTTGACCTTATGGTAAGAAAGTTTGCTACACGGTTTGTAGTATTTGCAAGAATGTTTCAGGCTGCATGGCAGTCAGCATGATGTTATCAGCAAACATGAGTGTTTTTAAAAATATGTTTTTAACCATTACCAACTGTATCTAGTCCTGCCTGATACTGCATGCCAATGGCTCAAGGGAGAGTATGTATAGCGAGGGCAATAGAGGGCAGCCTTGCCTTGTGCCATTAGATATTTTAAATGGGGATGATAAACATCCCATGGTGAATTCATACAGAATTGGGTTCCAACATAGTCCCATTATCACTAAAATGAACCCAAGTGGAAAGCCAAATTATTGGAGTCTTTTGGCCATGTATACCCAATTTAAATGGTTAAAAGCTTTATTCATGTTCAAGGACAGGAGAAGGCAACTAACCTCCTATCTATCCACAATTTCCAATGCACCCATCACTCTTCTGGTTGTGCCTGATGTCTGTCTGCCTTGAACAAATCCTACCTAATCATAATGTACCAGCTGGGAAGCAACCCACAAAGACGGTTCACCAATATCTTTGTTTATATTTTATAGTCAGTGGTTAGGAGAGAGATAGATCTCAGGTCCTCATATTTAGTTGGTGATTCTAGAAAGGTGGGTACTTCTCTGATTTGCATTAGGGAATAGTTGATTCTCCACTTTGCCACTGTGTGTGTGACTGGACCTAGTTGCAATTTCAGTAATAAAGGACTATGGTCGGACCAAGTAATTTGTCTGTATTTTAGGGACACTACTTGCTTCAGTAGAGGGTTGTTATTAAAGGAAAAATACTATTTGACGCTATTTATTGTGAGCATGAGAGTAAAATTAGTACTTTCATGCTGAGGTGTCCACTATTTGCCATATGTCGAATTATTGGTGTTCCTGTATTATATGTTAAGTCCCAAAACCATAGCAGTTGCTGTCTTTCTTCTAGGGTGGGGATTGTCTTAGCTGATCAATCCCAGGCAATAATGATCAATTTATTGGATCAACCCCATCTATAGGAAATCTTGTGATCTCACAGTTGCATGGTGATTGGTCTTAGGGCTCCACTGCATAGTATATATAGTATATAGTATAGATCTGAGTAAAGTTGGATTGGATTGTGCATCATTGGCAGCTGTGTCTTGTTCCTTGCCGCTTGCATCACCATCAATTTGTGCGTGAAAAAATTTATCTGTGCATTAGTGTCCTTAGGTGCACTAGGTGGTGGAAATTTTCTCTTGAGAATCTGTGTAAGCAGTCTATCAGCAGCTCCTCCATATAAAATGTAGGAAGATGTCTTTTAAACTAAGTTTTTTAATTCAGGATGGATGATGTAAACAGGTATTCCCCTGACTGTCACATTGTTACATTGTACTCTGTCTTCCAAGTCTACAAATTTCTGCAAGTGAGTTGTGTGAGTCATCAGGTCATCCATTTTGTTTTCAAGAGCATTTGTGTGGTCTCCCAGGTAGTTTATTGTATTTACAAATTCTGAGGTAAGCTTGGATACATGTGTCTGTTTGTCATTTATTAATTCTTTCAGCATAGGCTTCATTTTGCTAGTGAAAGCTTCTAATTCGAATATATTAACTGCTATAAATAGATCTGATCGGTGTGGAGTAGTCACAGGTGAGGCGTATTGGATTTTTGGGGGCTTTGCCCTGGTCATGGTGCTCTGCTTTGGAGGAAGCTTTGCGATCACACATCCATCTTGGATACTTGCCTGCTTACACTCCCAGAATTCAAAGTTAATTTGATGTAAATTTAAAATTTAAGGCCAAAGTAGCCAAACTGAAAACATAGCTGACTTAGATAGCTTTTCCAGTTTGCCAAATGTGACCTTAAATTTTAATTTCACTTTGAATTATCACTTTAGTGAATAATCCTGTATAGTTTCTCCAACGAGTTAGCATACGTTTATCATAATCAATTTGTTCACTTTTTAAACTAATTAAACTAAAATAGTTTTTCAAAGTTAAACAGCTGAACTGATTTACTATATGTTGTTGACCTATCAAAGAATATATGTTGTTGACCTAGCAAAGAATAATGTTAGTTATTGCTGCATAAAGAAAATATCCTCAGAGTAATTCACTAAAGAGTGAATTAAAATAAACAAGAGCATTTTATACCTAAATTGCTGAGCTGGAAAAATGTATGATTTAAAAAAATGTCCCTCTTTGTTCAATTCATTTATAGTCAATAAACCTATAATTGTTGTAGTTAAATGTTAAAACGTGATTCAACAATCTTTAAGATATGTACGTAACATATGTGTGCAACACCAATCACTTGTGTGCAGGACCTAACTTCATTGTATCTTTTGAAATATATGTAATGTATATTGTAACTGGTGGGAGATGAGAAGAAAATATAGAGATTAAGAATCTGTACACATGTAAAGGGACAGTATTGGGACCCAGACCACTTAATCGCATTGAAGAGGTCTGTTCCGTGCATTTTCTCTAAAACAATGTTTATATTGCAGGGTTAAGACTGCCTCTAGTGGCTGTCTCTCAGACAGCCACTAGAGACACTTCCTGCTGTTTCACTAAGTTTAAATCCAAGAAGCTATGCTGGATGTCCTCAAGCTGTGCATGAGGACTTCCAGCATCTTTAAATCGCCAATAGGAAAGCACTGATTCAATGTTTCCCACCACACATTCGCATTAAGTTCCTCCTCTACGCTGAAGTCGGAGGATATGTAGACAGAGTCAGCACTAATGGACCAATTTAGAACGGTTTTCAACCATTTAATTACTGTGGGGGCATTAAGGAAGGAAGTCAGAGGGTTTGTATACCTAACACTCTAGTTTTCCATTAAAGTCTCTCTACTGCAATCAATATTGTTTTGTCCTCCTAAACTATTTCAAATGTTGCCTCCATTTCATCTTCCCTTCTATTTGTATCATCCTGTCTTTGTCTGTTTGAACAAAACATACTTTTTTTTAAGCTGTACCTTTTTTACCATTTGAAGTATCCCTCATCTGTTCTGTTCATTTTCATTTTTCATCTTGCCATCTTTTTCAGGCTCCCGTCTCTCCTAACTGTTTCCAATTTCCTCTAGCTTTATCCCATTAACATTTAATTCCATGACCCATGACTACAGATGCCCCCCTATGCAACCATGTTTACAGTTTACAGCTGAGTAAAACTGTACTATTTTATTTAGATGGTATAATAGTGACCAATGCAGTGTTTTGCCACTCATGTACACTAGCAACCTAATGCTTTACAATGGGAAAGTATTGGATTAGTTGAGAACATTAATTCTTAATGATCTCAGTCAAGGAAGCAGAGCTTCCCCACAGAGATCATCATGGTGAAGTCTCAAAGGTAAGTAAAGCTCATACTTCCAACCCTGACAAGGCTGTGGGGACATTACAGCAAGTAAACTAGAAACTATAGCTAAAGTGCTCCTTTAAACATATGGGCTACACAGTATGTTTAAAGGGAATTGACTCATATGGTTGGCTAGTGCTGATCAGTTGCCTAGTTGCCTCTTCATTGACATCATTGTAATGAACGCTGGTATTTTGTATACCCGTTCGTTCTTATGCTCTCAAACTGCTAGATACTTTGAGATTATAACCCGCAGTTCGAAGCGCTGATTCGTATGTTCCCAAGAATCAAAGTGCAGCATGAAAGTAAATGCAGCTGTTCGTCAGTCGCATACCCAAACATCAGCCTAGACTAGATGAAGGGTATAACTGGAATAATTTATTCTGACCAGGTGGCCTGCTTTTATACACAGTTAAACACGCCCATAACACTCCTCCAACACGCCCATACATTTTCTAAGTCAGCATGACTTGGCATAAAACATAAAAACACATATAAGACATAGAGGAACCCCCACAAATATGATATCCCCACTTAGCTTGGATCTGAACGCCCAAGTTGACCAAATAGCACTCAGATTTCACAAATACAGCCGAATTGCCACCAGGGTAAAGTTTTGACTGACCGCTCATGAGGCGTCTGCCCAAGTCAGTTCCAGAGTTTCAGTGGTAGCAGTCGGTTAAGTTTGGTTATACGAACGGCAGACACACTGGGAGCGCACTTAATCCTGTGGCTTCTTTGTAGTTAATGATTCAGGGGGCTGGTCGGTGTTCGGTAGATTTATCCACCGAACACAGGGAAAATGTTTTCTGTTTGGGAAACCATAAAAATGCACCAGGGAAAGGTCTTGTGAACAGAAGGCAAAATATTGATTTTGACACAAAGTATATGGCCCATAGTCGGTGGGCAGAAGGCTAACTTACCGTACAGGGTGTTTGTCATAATTGTCATAACTCGATTTTTAAAACAAGACCTTGTTTTGGGGTCCAAAGCTGGCACTTTATTATGAACCTATAAAACTTAGAGAGTAATCCATACCTTTTACCAACGTATGATTTGTACACCCCAAATGGTGGCACTGGAAGAGGTTTCCTTATACCCAAAACTTAAAGGACCACTATAGTGCCAGGAAAACATACTCGTTTTCCTGGCACTATAGTGCCCTGAGGGTGCCCCCACCCTCAGGGACCCCCTCCCGCCCGGCTCTGGAAGGGGGAAAGGGTTAAAAACTTACCCTTTTCCAGCTGGGCGGGAGCTCTGCCTCACTCCCTCCTCCTCCGATCTCCCTCCTGGGCTGAATGCCACGCTGCAAGACAAGCGCGCCATTTTCAGCTCGCGCATAGGAAAGCATTTACAATGCTTTCCTATGGACGCTTGCGTGCTCTCACTGTGAAAATCACAGTGAGAAGCACGCAAGCGCCTCTAGTGGCTGTCAATGAGACAGCCACTAGAGGAATAGGGGAAGGCTTAACCCATTAATAAACATAGCAGTTTCTCTGAAACTGCTATGTTTATTAAAAAATGGGTTAACCCTAGCTGGACCAGGCACCCAGACCACTTCATTAAGCTGAAGTGGTCTGGGTGCCTAGAGTGGTCCTTTAATGAGTCCCATTCAAGTGGAATGTTCTACATTTCTAAATTTATCATAAAACAAAAGACAAACACTGCATATAAACGTTAGCACACAGTGGTAAATATAGAGTAATGTATAATTTTTGTGACAAACTCATGTAATTGATAGGTTTAAGAACTTTGTGTCCATGAACTTTGAAAAAAATTATTAGACCATCTTTGACATCTTACAGTGAACGTTAACTATATGCACTTGGCAATTATGTTGGGTTTTTTTTCTAGAAAACTAGAAAATAAATTGTTAATTGTACACTTACTCACATAGGGAATGAAATTAGAATAGCAAACCTTTATCTATCAGCTGAGGCTTAAATTTGTTTTTCTCTTTTTAAGTAATGAAAATACTTTTTGTCATTCTGTTTCAGAATATTAGAACATAAGTAGCAGTAGTCAGAACTTCAAACTTTATCTAGGGATTTTGCTCTCATTAATGCCATTTTTATAATTTAAAATTAATTTCCTACATTTATCATGTGCGTGCTAAGGAGACTCCAATAAACTCTGGTATCTTCAAAGTAATGAACGATTTGGCTGTTGTAAGGACATTTGGAGCTACCCGGATCAGGTGATTAACATACTGCTGAGTTACATTATTCTTTCAATGCCGCTATTCTCTGATTAACAATTATACAATCTAAAATGAGTTCTCTACATGGTGTGAATCCTCTGCCCTTGTGTTCTTACACAACGTATGGGAAGCCCTGGAGAGACTAGAGAACCTCCATGAAATCATGAAATACTATTAGTAATTTTTTGTTTTTAATTATCTCAATAGTTTAGACAAATGCGCAATGATACTCTGTTCGAGATATACACACATGCATATAAACATTTCTAGACACATCTTGTTAAATGAATGGGTGGACGGATGGATGGATGAACAGACATTCCATTTACTTATCAGCTTCACTGGCCTATTATTCAACAGTGCTCTATTTTCAAACGCCTCACCCTTGTATATGAACCTCTCCATATTTGTGTAAACTTGAGCATAGCTGAAATATTTTGTCCGGGTTGTCCAAAATGTGTTCATAATATGCATCCATAATGCATGAAATCACCATATGACCAAATCACAAAACAAGCAAAAATGGCAATGGATGTGATTCAGACTTCTGTCTGTGATACCACACTTACTCCTCCTGTTTTCCCTCTATTTTCTCACTTGATCTGTGAATATAATCAACATTTTGTGGCTGTCTTTGTAGCGGAATGGAGAACCCAAATATACTTTTATTCCCTTTGTTCGGCTCTCCGTATACCCCCATTCATTTGCAGAATGACCACCCCTGGCTGTTAACCACAAATTGGTTATTGGTTCAAGTGTTTTCCCTGTGTCGGCTCCGTTCAGATAACCGAATGCACGTGTTCAAACAATTGGCATAAATTACCAAACAGGGGGAGCATTCATACTCTAACAGCCAGGGAATAGATTCATCAGTGTCCATGCGAGAACTCCTAAAAGATGACCAGTCGTTGCCTTATTTTCCCTGGAACTGTTTTGGGGCATCACATCGTGGCCGACAGGTCAAAACTTTATTCGAATGGCGTTTCCGAACCAACAAAGGGATCTGAGTGATATTTCAGCAAAGTGTGCACTCAGACCCAAGCTATTCGGTGATTTGACTTTTGTGGGGTTCTGAAGTTATTAAAATATATTGTTGGGGTGTTTTAAAATATTGTATATTTTTCTGTACCTGAGAGATAAGTAGTTTTTGAAAGCTTTTTTTCCACGCAATTATCTCTCAGGCACAGAAGAAAAGAAGAAAAGTCCTGTACTTTTGACTTAGAAACCCCATGCTAGGGGCAATGTATAAAAGCCATATGTGGCAGGAATAAAGCCAGTTGTACTCCCAGAACTGTGTGTCGTCCAGTTGCTGGGGAGGAGGTGGGCTATTTCTTTGGCATGTTTCTTGCTCCTGATTAAACTCTTGTGCATCCAGCAGAGAAAAGTCCCTGCTAGGACTAGGACCCAGCTACAATCCCTAACCAGCAATAATCTTTTTTTCCCTACCAATCATCTCTTTGGATGGTGCTATGGACGGAACTCACTCTGTTGCCAATTTAATTTGTTACCTGATTTAGTTAGATATGCAAAATCAGGACCACACAACAATCGCCCAAAATTTAGACAAAAGGCATTCTCAATTATGTGGTTTCTCTATCACAGCCCTTTAATTATTAGAGCATGCACCAACACCACATCCAAACAGTCATTGCTCCCATCTTTTAATAAACTCCAGAAGACACTTCACCAAAGCATTTAAAGATACTTCTTAACACAATGCCCACGTTTGCTCCATACATTCCACCTGATCCAATCCCTTTCCAATATCCCCTGCTTCCCACCTGTGTATCCATCACACTCATCACTTACTCCCTTAGCTATAACAATATAGATTTTTCTCTTCTTCTATGCAACCTTATCCTTCTATAATGTTTTATTTAAACTTTGTCATTCTTTACATGCTCAGTAATTTACTGTAACCAATGTTTTCTAATGTATCATAATTCAATAAGCCATCAATTGACAATAATTCTTAAGGAAATTGTAAGTTTCAAGCCAAATTGATTCAGTTGAAAAATAATGGTTTAACAACTTATCTGGGGATAGCCGGGTCACCTCATCTGAAATCAGAAGCTCCAACAATGAGATAAGCCTAACAATTAAGGGCATGCTCCTTGGCTGAGAGTGCTGAGGTGATGCTCTCAGCCAATGAGCCAGCTCTGCACCATTAGACTTAGGTCAGTACAGCTAACATAAGCTATGTGAATGAGTTTCCAGCTATAAGGGGGCAGGACAAATGTACCCAGCAGATCTCAGGTAAATTGTCAAAACGTTCCTAAATCATTGTATGTGTATGTGTGCCTGTGTGTACTAGTGCATCTGTGTGCAATGTTTATGTATGTTTGCTTGTGTGAGTCTATGGATGTTTGCTAGTGTGTGTCTGCCTACATGCTACTACTAGTGCGTGTCTATGTATGCATTCTAGGGTGTACATATATTTATGTGTGCATCTGCTTTCTACAGAGTGTCTATGCATGTGCTAATATGAATTTATGTCCTAGGATGTATCTTTATATGTCTATATATGTATGTGTCTCTTTACTAGTGTAAGTGTGCATCTGTGTGCTCATGTGTGAATTATAATTCTGTGCTAGTATGTTTCTCTGTGGTGATATGTCTGTGCATGTGCGTTGATGTTTTTGATATGTTAGGTGTGCATGTGCATAGGTCAATTATGTATGAATGGGTCATTATACATGAATGAATTAGATGCTTGTAAGTAGTTGTCTATGTATGTGTTACTAGCAATGTACAGTTGCAAGAAAATGTATATGAACCCTTTGGAATGATATGGATTTCTGCACAAATTGGTCATAAAATGTGATCTAACCATCATCTAAGTCACAACAACAGACAATCACAGTCTGCTTAAACTAATAGCACACAAAGAATGAAATGTTGCCATGTTTTTATTGAACACACCATGTAAACATTCACAGTGCAGGTGGAAAAAATATGTGAACCCTTGGATTTAATAACTGGTTGAACCTCCTTTGGAAGCAATAACTTCAACCAAACGTTTCCTGTAGTTGCAGATCAGATGTGCACAACGGTCAGGAGTAAATCTTGACCATTGCTCTTTACAGAACTGTTTCAGTTCAGCAATATTCTTGGGATTTCTGGTATAAATCGCTTTCTTGAGGTCATACCACAGCATCTCAATCGAGTTGAGGTCAGGACTCTGACTGGGCCACTTCAGAAGGCGTATTTTCTTCTGTTTAAGCCATTCTGTTGTTGAATTACTTCTATGCTTTGGGTCATTGTCCTTTTGCAACAGCCATCTTCTGTTGAGCTTCAGCTGGTAGACAGATGGCCTTAAGTTCTCCTGCAAAATGTCTTGATAAACTTGGGAATTCATTTTTCCTTCGATGATAGCAATCCGTCGAGGCTCTGACGCAGCAAATCAGCCCCAATCCATGATGCCCCCACCACCATACTTCACAGTTGGGATGAGATTTTGATGTTGGTGTGCTGTGCCTTTTTTTTGCCACACATAGTGTTGTGTGTTTCTTCCAAACAACTCAACTTTGGTTTCCTCTGTCCACAGGATATTTTGCCAGTTCTGCTGTAGAACATCCAAGTGCTCTTGTGCAAACTGTAAACATGCAGCAATGTTTTGTTTGGACAGCAGTGGCTTCCTCTGTGGTATCCTCCCATGAAATCCATTCTTGTTTAGTGTTTTACGTATTGTAGATTCGCTAACAGGGATATTAGCATTTGCCAGTGACTTTTGTAAGTCTTTAGCTGACACTCTAGGATTCTTCTTCACCTCATTGAGCAGTCTGCGCTGTGCTCTTGCAGTCATCTTTACAGGACTGCCACTCCTAGGGAGAGTAGCAGCAGTGCTGAACTTTCTCCATTTATAGATAATTTGTCTTACCGTGGACTGATGAACAGCAGGCTTTATAACCCTTTCCAGCTTTATGCAAGCCAACAATTCTTAATCGTAGGTCTTCTGAGAGCTCTTTTGTGAGAGGCATTATTCACATCAGGCAATGCTTCTTGTGAAAAGCAAACCCAGAACTGGTGTGTTTTTTATAGGGCAGGGCAGCTGTAACCATCATCTCCAATCTCATCTCATTGATTGGACTCCAGTTGGCTGACATCTCACTCCAATTAGCTCTTGGAGATGTCATTAGTCTAGGGGTTCACATACTTTTTCCACCTGCACTGTGAATGTTTACATGGTGTGTTCAATAAAAACATGGCAACATTTCATTCTTTGTGTGTTATCAGTTTAAGCAGACTGTGATTGTGTATTGTTGTGACTTAGATGATGATCAGATCACATTTTATGACCAATTTGTGCAGAAATCCATATCATTCCAAAGGGTTCACATACTTTTTCTTGCAATTGTATGTGTTTCTGTAGACAAGGGGAACCCCTCACAAATTGTATTGGTCCTCACAAACTGTAAAGGTGGTCCTGTTATTTATTAACATTTTACTGACATGTGGCACTTAATTAACTTTATCAAACTCCCACATTAAGCAGATTCTAATATTAAACAATGATGCAGTTTAGAGAATTCCAGTAGTTTACCAAAGGGACAATAATATTCCCCAGCTTTCTCAAGATATTATTCATATAATCTAGATACTCTATCTCCCCATATTGTGCTACTATCTTGCAAATCGAGGCACTGCACCTCTGTACGTTTATATTCTACTTGTCAAACCATTTCTTGTTGAACAGCAATCTCAACATTGTATGACATAAAGGTCACTTAACTGCATGTTTATAGCTTTTCCCTGCCTCCTTCTGCATTTATATTTATCTGGTTTCACAAAATATATGTTTTCAACTGTATTGTTCAATCCCATGAAAGGCCATTTATCAAGGGAAAAGGAAATATAAAAAAATGATGTAACGCTGCATTGATTTATATAGTAATGTTGCATACATTTTCAGATTTCATTGCCTTTATGATGCAAATGTATGATTTATTGACACACCAGCTATAAAAAGATATATAACTTTGTGATATAAATCAATATATGTTTTGTGTTGTTTGGTTTTTTTTTTGGTTTTTTTTTTTTGTTAAGCTGCTCTAAATAGATTAACCCTTTAAACAATCAATGGGCAAAATCTACTTTAGAAAAAAAGGAATAACGTAAGGTTTAATAATCAGATCTGTAGCTGCAGTAAAGCCACAAATGAAACAAAGCAAATTCTACACCCCCTGGGCTGACATAGCATCATGGGACATGTGGTCTTACAATAGCTAGACAGCTTGTGATTGGATAATCCTTAGTTAAAGGTTAGAAAGGACGTTTTAGCATTTTAGAACTAACCAGTCAAAAAAACAGTCATCATACTTTAATGATAGCTCTGAAAAAATAACTATATATTTACATGGTGATATTTAAAAAAAAAATCACTGGTTACAAGATTTATTTATTGTTTGATTTTTCTTTTTCATTAAAGTTAAGAAAAAGTCAAGTTTTAATTTCACGATGAGGACCACAGAAAATTCTTCCAGAAAAATGAATAGATTTGTGCTCAAAACCCCTTCTTTTTCTGTAATGTCACGTGGTATTTTGACTCAGCACGCCTATCTTAAAACAGTCACAAAGGATACATGAATAACATATAAGACTAAGTCTAGATTAACAATAAGACAAAAAAAATAAATCCAGCGTGCAATAAACACTGGATGTACAAAATGCAAACATGACTCATATGAGGCTTTATGATCATGTTTTAGTATAATTGTCCCTGCAGACATGTTTTGCTTCCTTGAACCCACTGTAAAACTCAGAAACAAAATTGATTTCCTGTATACACAAAAGCTATTAAGAAAAAAAGGCCAATAAAAACGACTTAAGTGAAAAATTGTGTTTCTTTGTCAGGAAGCATTCCGCTATAAAATTATTGTAACTTATATAAGGAGGTTTTGTTTTGCAAGTTTCCTTCTTGTATTCAAGGAAAATCAATGGGAATTTTTTAACTTGAAAAAAATAATTTTTATTTCAAATCGTGATGGATAACTTAAACATTTAAAACAAAATCGAATTCCATTTATTTCAATCCTGGACTAGATTCTATTACATTGGTGGCCAGATCAGCATCCTGGCTGTTGCAAAATTACAGCTCATAAGATCCTTTGCTATCCTTATATTAATTAAAGGAAGAGAGTTGCAATTTTTAGAGAGTTGTTGCTCTTCTTTCTGGCTACACTGTTCTACTACGTGTGATGTGTGTTAAAACAGTCTTCGACCGATGCGATCACGTTTAATCCATATCACTTTTCTATTGCGAACACAAAAATAGTTTATTGCTTGGTTAAAATAATTACCGGGTATAGTTTATTGCATCTGCGATTGTATATTTCCTGGGTGGTTGTATCTGGAAACAAAGTGGGCAACCAATCTATTACCTGTTCTTCAACAGAACCATCTACCTGTAGAGTAACCTGCTTTTAGTTAGTAAAAAGCTACAGAAAACGATGGTCCCTCATTTACCCTCACACTGCATGTGCTGGCGTTATTGTTAAAAACGCAGAGTAAATTCATATGAGAATCGCGATAAGGACCTTTTCACAATGGTAAAGTGCTTACCCTTCTTTTTGAAGCTGGGCATTGGGCTAGCTAGATCTATTTTATTTTTTTAATTGTAACACAGTTTTAAGTGTTTTATTTTGGGGTCTAGAGCCCGAGGAAAAGTCTATGAAGCATGTATTGTCTATGCAAGTATGTATTGATCACAAAGGGAAAAAGGTCTAGAGGACTTTCAGTATCAGCGCTAATTAGTGATCCTATCTGTAAATTTAGTTTACGTACCAGTGCCACAAATCATTTTTGCACTTAGAGAGATGCATCTATTCTTCAAAGAGGTAAAACTAGAATTTGTTCCTTTTCTTATAAGACAAACATTTCCCAGCTGAATTGTCAATACCGAGATTCAGTAACCCATTCTCTATTTCTTTTGTTATAATAACGTTCTGTTTTTCACGTATGTGAAGGTGCCTTTGACTTCACATTGGTTTCAAAAGAATGATTGTAATGTTTCTTTCAACTCCCATACTCTATTTTTTATCACTTTCGCTACTCAGCAATATACTGCCTTGTCCCTTGTTGACATTATACTGCAATTCTATAACATTATTGTTGGTAGGAGTATAACATTTGGCAAATGGTGTACACGGCGGCAATGTACTAATTTCTTTATGTAGAACTTCTATTCTCTTCTGTATTTTTTTAATCCTTTTATTTCAATATTTGATTCAGTATCTGATTCAATTACTCGTAAAGGTATTAGAACAATGACCCATCAGAGATAGTAAGTTGTATTTATTCTTAAACCCCTCAATATTTTATTGTTCTCTGAGTATTTGTTAAGAATAATAGTATCCCGCAAGTCACATCTCATCTTTAAGCGGTTTCTCTAGTTTAAAGAAACGGAAGGGCAGAGTTCTCTTGTTTTTCTTTAGTTATAATCTCTGTGTAATAATCTAAAAGTGCATTAGTTATCTTGCATTCTTGTGTGCAATTCAGTTTTGTTTTGACTTGCAATAGTTAGAAGAAAATATCAAATGAATCAATGTATAAAGAAGATAAAAAAATAGTAAACTCTAAATATGCCTAACCAAAAATACATAGATTAGCAGAAAATATGTCCAAAAAATACAAAATATTTTAGCACTAATTTGCAACTGAATAATACTGAATCCTGCTATTCATATATATGTACTCTGTGGTTCAGCGTTAAATAAAAATAGCAATTAAAAATACCTTTTTGAAAAAAATAGAATAACCATGTTGGGCCAAAATTCAGAGTGGGATTTGTCTGGTCAATAACTAATTTGTTAGTAGTTCATTATTTTGTTGTTGCAGGAACAACAATTTAAAATAGTGGTATTTCAGTGGTGTAAAATATTGGGATATGATTGAAAATGTTTTACATCCTATAGTGGAAAATCGACCTGAAATGTGGTTACAACAGGATGGGACTATTGCCCATAGAGCCAGTGCCACCCTGGTCCCCCTGAGACAACTGTTCAGCGA
Source organism: Pelobates cultripes (assembly GCA_933207985.1). Taxonomy (NCBI): domain Eukaryota; kingdom Metazoa; phylum Chordata; class Amphibia; order Anura; family Pelobatidae; genus Pelobates; species Pelobates cultripes. Next base: position 27,289,563 of record OW240920.1, on the reverse strand, counting down.
GTGGATAATTTTAATAAATTCCCCATATTCATTGGCCACCACATTCACCCCAACCCTTCAGGTCCCGATTATTTCCTGTGGACATATCTGAAGGAGTTGGTGTATGTGAACAAACCGCATACACTTGAGCAGCTCAAGGAGAACATGCATACAGAAATTCGAGCACTAGAACCTCAAGCATAAATAATGTAGTAATGTTGCATACATTTTCAGATTTCATTGCCTTTATGATGCAAATGTATGATTTATTGACACACCAGCTATAAAAAGATATATAACTTTGTGATATAAATCAATATATGTTTTGTGTTGTTTTTTTTGTTTTTTTTGTTAAGCTGCTCTAAATGCAATGCAATCGAAAGAGTCTGACTTTGCAAGGCAGCAAATGGAGAGGTGTCATGGAGAGATGGCATTTAAAGGATGTCATCCTTACTAGCTAGTCAAAAAAAAATTCCATACTATAAGCATTCATTGTATATAATATCATTGAAGTTGGTTCATTATTAAAAAAAGTTATTGGCTTCTCAATGCTTACTCAGATTTTTGGCCACCTTGTATAAAATAGTCTACAATAAACATCAGAAATTTAGAAAATATGGGGAGATTTACAAAGAAAAATCAGGTGCTATTCAAAGTGCAACTTACGAAATGGTTAGATACATTTAATGGTATCGATGATGATTGCTTCATACTTAGTACTTTGCTCAAGTATAGAACACTTTCTTGCCTTGATAGTCCTCGTTTAGTCTTATTAGTCTTAAACCAAAAGTCATCAACAAAAAAAAAAAAGTTTTAAACAAAAAGACCAAAATAAAGAATGAACTGACAGGAAATCTATCCAATGATGTTGACAACACAACAAACCAAAAATATTGGAGGACCAATAAGAGTTCCACTAGGGGTAAAAACATTCACAGCAAAGAAAAGCAAAAAGCAGAGACTGACACATGGTTATGTAATACTTACAGAATCACAAGTAGCTCCAATCATTCACTTAGTTGTGTCTCGAAAGTATGCAAGAATAACCTTAGTTATGTTTATAATGGCATACGCATTAAAAAATTTTTTTAGCCAAATATCTTAATAAATGTAATGCTAAAGTACTTACTACTTATCTATTATTTAGAAAAATCCCTGTCACAGCAAAATCCATCTTCAGTATAGTCTTTTCACTGGCATTGTTATATAGTCCAGTAGACATTGATCAGTTTTATAGCTTGTGCCCTACAAACATGTGCCATCTACTTTGACATCTTTTTATAAAGGATGCTACATATGTCATTAGCTTTCTTGATGCATGAATATCAATCAGTAAATGTGTAAAAATGGATATACAATTTTGAACACAATGTTAAAATAATACGTCTATGTCCTGAAATGCTTTCATTTGGACATTTCAGACAACAAAACAAATACAAAAAATAACATCGACTCAAGTATTTACCATTTATGGATATGTTTTGTTTCTCAAGCCACGGGTAAGGATATTGGTAACAGGTCTGCATCCAGTTTCATAAAATAATTTACAATTATTGTTTAAGTTGACAGGGGTGGAATTCCATTTTGAATAGTCCTGTAGCAAATCAGACATGCTTTATCACGTTATTACGTAATACTAATATTTAATATTATTATATTTATGGCACAGTTCACACAGTTTATTCTAAATTACTCATACTTGCCTTATGCTGTTACTGGATTTCGGATTCCCTACAAGTTGATAATGGAGGACCCACTGAGATACTTTAGAATGGTTGATGCGTTGGGGATGCAACTGAGTGGGAATTATTTTTAATCCTGTGTTTTATTCATGTGGATCAATAAATCTACATGTATCATCAGTTCTTTGATTTTAATGTATTGCTTAAACAGATTTCAGTATGGTGCCTCTACTAACTTTCAGCAGGGTTTTCAAAAACACCCTCTGAATTTAGCAGTTATCAACCCAATCTTTAAAAATGTTCCATCATACTTGATACGTTTTTTTCACAGTAATATATGTTACTGTTTAGGAATGTGTAGTAAAATCTTTTTCGGCAAGTCTTAAGATGTTAACAAGATGATGTAGTGTTTATATTAAGGGGCTTGACTGAACAAAAAACAAATGATCAGTTGATCACAGACCAGTTAAGAGCAATGCAGACTGTAACGTCAATATGTTAAGAGAAAACGCTTTGACACATTGCAACAGACATGAATTCTCATTTAGCATTTAGCATGCAGCAGCTTCAGATCTGGGAGTTTTAATCAAGTTACTTAGTGTACTTTTAATATTGACAGTTGTGTTCCTTGTACAGTTTGAATTCATTACAACAAACCGCTGTGAAAGTATGGTGGTAATTTAAAAGATAGAAAAGATAAGGAAAATACACTTTGCTTTTTAAACCTTATATGATTTTGCACAGCTTAACTATCCCCTGCTGTCTCGCTGTTCAACAGCCACTACTGCCCATCTGCCTCTTGATTGGTAGTAAACTCCAAATGAGAATTATATCTCATTAATCATGTCACATCACAGGGATAAGGACAAAAATAAAACTTTATGCATCACAGCAGACATCTAGAGCGTGATAAGACAAATAGGAGCATGTGAAATAGATAGAATATTTGCTCACAAATCATGTCATCTACAGAAACTCTGTAAATAATATTTGTGTTTTAATAATACTGTCAATACAGCAAAAAATAAACATTACTTTCTATTTAACATAACATGCATTTTATTTTTACATTTAAGTAAAAGTTTAGATTTTTTTTGCTAAATATTATATTAATATATGGATTTCAAGATCTTTAGCAGTTTTTTTTACTCTGCTTAAAAAAGTAAACCAATAAATGTTAAGTTACATTATAAAGGAATGTGATGCGCTCTCCAGGTAGACCATAGCACACGGTGAAAGGAAAGTAAGTATGTATTATAAACCATTATATGTCCGGAGGTGTGTTTTAACTCTTTAAGGCTAATGAAAGTATGAATCATCATGACAGTCAAATTCTACACATACACCAACTATTCTGTGACAACAGGGTTCAATGGAGCTTCAGATGCTAAATTAAGCAGAACATTAAAATTTGGCATAGGGTCAACTTACACCAGATTGTCAAGACAGTAAGAAATGTCATTGGTCATTAAAGAGGCACTCCAGGTACCCACACATGCTAAGTGCATTGTGTAGAGTAGGTTGCCTTTAGTTATTTATAGTGATCTGTTTTTATAAATCATTTTCAGGTTTGTTTGTTTGTTTTTTGTAGTAATTATTTTTGTTTCATAAGTCCTTTTGTGTCCTTCATCCCAACCTGTATTGTTTTTTGTTTTTTTCTCCATAAATACTGCTGTACATGATGATATGAGTTATTGAAAACCTAGCTTAGATAATAAAGATCTGTTTGAGCAAAAAGCTCACCAGTGCTATAGGAAGTTAATTTAGCTTGGTCATTTCCTGGTTTTAGCTAGAGCTCAATGGAGAAACTGTGCAGTCTGTGAATACGACAGTGCAGATATTTCAAATGTGAGCATTATTATCATTACTTTTAACTCATATTTGTAAATTTTGCATGCATTATCTATGCAACCTATAAAAAAGAACTGATCTATGGCCTGCACTATCGGGCTTAGCTCAGAGATCTTTCGGTTCTCTAGCTGTCAGCCCCCTGCTCGCCAACTTCCTTTTCTCACTTCTTCCCCTAGCTTCCCAGAGGTGCCACGCCAATGTGTGCCTCTCTGATTTTCTTGTCCGGGCTGTTTGCCACTGCGGACTGGACACTGTTCTTTTCTTCCAAAGCAGTGTTGCATCAGACACCAATGTGAAAAAATGGAAATGAATAATATTGCCACAAGCATTTCATAAATACAAGGATTTTTTTTTTTTACAAAAAAGGGGTTGATATATTACCACCCTTAAGGCAATATGATTGTCCCATTGACCTCCTTCCAAGTTCTCTCATTCCTTTAGGCAAGATCTATCACCTGCTGGAGAAAGAACTATGGACATTAAAAGAATACATCCATATCATAAATACTCATAAAGAATATTTTTTACACTTGTTGTGGTTCAACTAGGTGTGCCGAATCACTACTGTTTCCATCCATCTTTTCATGTATCCCTCAAAAACAATACAAGGAAAATAAGTTTCCTTCCTTCTCGAAATCATAACGTTGTTTCTGGTAAACCAGAGTAGGAAGTACAAAACATATTGGTTTTGAGTCTTAGAAGGGATACCCTTGAATAGGTGATCCACTGAAAGGGATATTGCCCAGAACAGAGATCCTGGGAACCTGCTGGAAAAATAAATATGTAATGTTTCCTTAGGAGAATTCATCCTTGTCACCCCTTACATCCTGCAACTTGATGTGTCCAGAGGTGACACCTTAGGAGGGGATATTGGCAGGCCCCTGCTCTCCTACTTACATACTTTATAGTCTTTCACCACATCTTCCTCTCTTATCTTGGAGGCGTCGCACCATGGAGTGCCTCCCTGGTCTTCCTGTCTGGTATGTCCGCTGCCACAAGCTAGCAGCAGTTTTCTTCCTCTGGAGCAGTGTTGCATCCCATTCATGACCTGTGACTCAGAGGAGTAGATGTCAAAAATGGGGAATTAGTAGAGATTCTAAAAAGATCAGATTCAAGGAACACCACTCCACCTAGTATGCGAGCCATAGTGGTGTCCCATTAAAGGGAGAGTGGTGGTCCAGAGCTGGATGCATGCTGTGGGAGGGGTGTGCCTCTTCTCCCCTATTTAATAGCATTCCTCCTCTGTAAATTGAACTTTAATCACATTCAGGAGACTCCTGCAGGGTCTAGCAAGCTATTAACATGGGGATTAGCAGGGATTAGCAGGGGATAAGAAATTCTAAATTAAACAGAATGTGCAATAAAGGAAATTTAAACATTGGATTGCTGTCGTTCTACAAGAAGTGTTAAGGAAAACTGTGCAATTACATGATTTTGCTATTTCATGACGAAAAGTCACGATTTTATGAAAGACACGGAGGCGAGTATTGCTTAATCCTTTTTTTTACTGTCCACCAATAGCAGCAAAGAACACAAATAGAAAAATAGAACACATACAGTGAGACACCAGCCAATCCTCATCCAAGTCCCAGTATAACAGCAAGCACCGCCTCTAAAGCTTCCTCTTTGTTTGGAGATGCGACACATCATGAGGAGAGATATAAAACAGGAACCAACAAAAAATCCCAACATCCGGAAAACACGGTAACGAAATCCAGTGAATGCCAGTCCATGGAACTTCTCAACCGGAAACATACTTCAAAACGGTAACGGAATCCAGCCATCTTAAGCAAAACACACCGGGAAGAAGTGAGGACCATCAAGCAACACCGAATCAAGCTGTGAAAATACACAGAACAGGAGTCCAACGGTTAAATCGGTACTAAAACCAAATTGTAATGCGAACGGCTATTTGTGGGATTCATGTTTATTGGCATTTGCAAGCAGTGCAAACCCACTATACAAAAACATGAAAAAATCGAACTAGGGCATATGTGAACATAAAACCACTAAATAAATACAGTGCATACAACATAATAACTACCGCACCCTGGAATTCCTATATGAGAGAAAAAGTCAGCAGGGAGGGATAATACAAGGTAAACAAACTTAGAAGAGTGGAACAATACTCGCCTCTGTGTCTTTCATAAAATCTTGACTTTTCGTCATGAAATAGCAAAATCATGTAATTTTATGTCAAGACACAGAGACTCATATTGCAAGTTTAAAGCTGACCCACAACCGACGAAAAAACTTGTTGTCAGGCCCCTGCTCTCCTCCTTACTTACTTTAAAGTCTCTCGCCACATCTGTCCGATGTGGGGAGAATAAAATTCACGAAACGTCCTCATCGAGTCTTCGAGACGCGCACCTGAAGCCACCCTAGACGTGGCTGACGCCCACCGGGAAGAGTGGGCACCAAAAATGGACGTGTCCAAACCAGCCTGTGACATCACCCACTTCACCCAGTGAGCCAAGGTAGTACTTGAAACAGGAGAAAACGGTTGGCGAATTGAGAGAAATAGTTGCAGAGACAATACAGAAAGATGCGCACTCGTCTGAAGATCATATTCGTGCAAACAAGCAACAGGACACAACATCGGAGAAGCAGGAAAAGCTGGATACGATACCGACTGAATAGCAGTCTTAGTACATCTGGAGATGTTAAAGATCACCCCGTCCAGAGAGAAGGACCGTACATCGTAGTCCAGGGCACGAACATCCGAAACCCGCTTGCACGAAATGAGGCAAAAGAGGGAGACCAACTTGGCTGACAATTGTCATAAGGATAGGTCAGTGTTAAGAGGCCAGGAACTGAAAAGAGACAACACATAGGAGACATCCCAAGTGGAGGAGTAACGAGGTCTAGGAGGGCGCGACAGTCGGGATCCCCAAAGCAATCTGCAATAAGGGACAACCGTCAAAAATGGTCATGAGCAGATGAAATAGCCGTCCTGTACAAATTAATCATGCGGCACACACGGCCAGCCTCAAACAATGATGTAAGGATTTGAAGGGTTGCAGTCACAGGTGCCGAAATGGGATCCATGTTCCTAGCCAGGAACCAGCCAGGCCAAGCTCGCCAATCCGTCCCATATGACCGTCCAGTACTGGGAGCACATGCATGCGCCAGGAGGTGTCTAGTTGCATCTGAAACCCCTTGGACATCCCAGGGACCCCGGAAATTTACCACGCAAGCAACAGGAGGGATCCATCCAGCAGAAGCGGTTGCCGTAGGCCTGTGGGATAAAGAAGAAGGACCGGGTAAGACGGCAACAACCTGGATAAATCTACTGCCAGCTCCAGCAGCTGTGGGAACCAGGATTGTGTCCCCCCAAACAGGGCCAGCAGGATAAATTCGGCCTGTTGGCGGCGAATATAGAGTAGGACTTGAGGGATCATGGCAAATGGAGAGATGGCATATTGAAGCGAGCCGTTCCAGTCTTGCAGGAAATTGTCCACTGCTTTCACAGCGTGGTCCGGGTGCCAGCAGTAGAACCGTGACAATTGGGTGTTGAGACGGGATGCAAATAGGTCAATGGCAAAAGGACCCCAGAGAGACGAGATAGCGGAGAACACCCCAACGTCCAATCTCCAGTCACTGCTGTCCGAAAGATAGCATGAACTCCAGTCCACGTGAATGTTGTGGAGTCCCGGGAGGTACTCTGTCTGGAACATCAAATCCCTGGCCAAGCAATACGTCCAAAAGTCCTTTGCCAGGCGAGCCAGAACTGCCGACTGCGTGCCACCCATGTGATTGACATAACGGACCACCAAGACATTGTCCATGCGCAGTCTGATGCATGCGCTGGCAGTCCCATTCACGAAAATTGCAGGTGCCTGAGGTGGACGGAGCGATCCTGTGCCTCGATTAAGATATCGTCCAAGTAGATGATCAGACGCACACCCCGACTGCGTAACCAAGCCATGGACGGGCGCAGCAGCTTTGTGAAGCACCAAGGTGCCAAAGAGAGCCCAAAAGGAAGACATGTAAAACGCCAAGTGTCGTCCTTCCAAAGGAAATGCAATAAGTCTCTCGATGTCTCTTCAGATCCAGTTTCACCATTCAGTCTTCACGAAGGAGTAGATCCCGCAGAAAGTGGATGCCCTCCATCTTGAAGTGGCGTTAGCGCACCAAGGCATTGAGGGGAGAGAGATTGATAACCGGGCGCATCTGCCCGCCTTTCTTCTCCACCAAGAAAATGTTGCTGAGGATTCCGGCAGGGAACATTGGTGCTTGTTCGATGGCCCTTTTCCCATGGAGGGCCGACAATTCTATGTCTACCAACTCGGGAGAATGAGATCAGGCGAGGTGGAGGGATGTGGAAAGGAGCACTGACCAACTCTATGTGGAAACCCCGAATGGTGGAAAAAATGACGGAGTCTGCCCCCTACACAAACCTGAGAAGAAACATGAGGTAGATGTAAGCTTACCGTGAGGCCGTCTGGAAGTGGATTTCCCTCTGAAGCCTCTGGACCGCCATGGTCTTCTACGTGAAGGGCCTTTCGCCTCCTGATGGGGTCTAGGAGCTTTGTCCCAAGCCATGGGAGTTGTAGTAGTGATGGCCGGACAGTTGACCACTGAACCTGTCGGCCCTGGTAGAGACCCGCCCCTGAAATACCCTCTTCATGGAGAATTGGGCTTTATCAAGGGCAGTAAAAGCCCCAACAAATGCCCCAAGTCTTTTATAAAGGAGTCCCCAACCAAGAGGCCTTGGGCATCCTTGCCCACCTCGGTGAGGTTGAGATTGGCCAATTTTGGCTCTATTTTAAAGATAATGGCTTAACGCTGTTCAATAAACAGGGAGGTATTAACACTGCCCGAATGCAGATATCCCTCTGCACCCAGCCACGGAGTTCTTCCGGGTCAACCTGTCCAGCTTAGCCAAGGGACCAAACACATCCAAATGCTTATCTTGGCACGACTTAAGTGCCGAATCCAAACCCTTACGAGGGTTCCATCTCAATTTGGTAAGGAATTGGGTCATTTTAGGGTCAACAACCTGGGTCTCACAGACTTTATTGGGCACCAAAAGCCGTGGGCATTCAGCCCTGAGCTTACTCCGACTTAAGTGCCGAATCCAAACCCTTACGAGGGTTCCATCCTAATTTGGTAAGCAATTGGGTCATTGTAGGGTCAACAACCTGGGTCTCACAGACTTTATTGGGCACCAAAAGCCGTGGGCATTCAGCCCCGAGCTTACTCTGGGCCGACTTGCTGAGGGGGCACCTTACCCAATTCTCCAGGTAATGTGCCACATGGTCCGCTGCGAGCCACTCAGCCGACCTCGGGTGATGGAGATCATCTGGGTTGAACATAGGCTCTCCAGACGGATCTAGGAGAGTGGAGCCCACTGTAGCAGGGGAGTCACTTTGAGAACCACTCACTTCCACCCCCGACTGAGCGCAGGACAAAAGGTCAATGCCCTGCCCAAAGGATTCATCATCAGAGTCACTCAAGGACTTAGCACCAGCCTCCACACTAGACCCGATTTCTGAGTCTGAGTCGCTCTCAGGTGGTGCTCTAGTTCATTTCCACCGCCGCGCCTGTTCTGCCTGGTGCAGAAAGGCTCTTTTGCATGATACAAACACGCTATCATGGGTGACCTCAGGGTTCAATAGTCATAGGGGTTCTGGAGGCAGAAGGAATAAGGTGCCTGGATTTGGCAGTAGCCTTCTTGGGTGTGTCCCCTGAAAGGTCTGAACCAGAGCGTTGCTGGCGTGTTGGTGGACCTGAACTTTCCAGTGGGCACGAGAGTAAGGTCTGGGAGATGGTTTGAGAGAGGACAGAGGACATAGAGCCCATAGCAGCTATAACGACATCAGTGACTGAGCGTTACAGCGCCAGGAACTGAGCCTCATCGGGGTGAAACATAGGGCCAACTACTGATGGAGGGGAGCTAGAGACTGAAAAGGGGTTCTCCAGGCCTTGAGGCATATCCATCTCACCAAGAAAAGGGGAACAGGCAGGCACCTTAGGCTTGGGCATACTGCAATGTGAGACCCACAAAATAATAATACAGGCTAATCCCCCAAACTAGCTACACCAGAGAAGGAGAGAGAGGGGAGCTCACCAGGGTCCAGACAAGCAGACAGGGTAGACACGAGGAAAAGACAGAGCCAGAAGGATGGGTAAAATCAGAAAATGGCTGCCGCCAGTCTCGGGAGACTCGCGGCAAAAAATCCCACAAACGTGTCCAAATCGCGAACTGAAACTTGGCAAATGGGGCGAATTCATTGAACAAACTAGTAGATGTCCATTTTCAGCAAAAACTGCCGAACAAGAAACTATTCACAGAAAAAATAGTCGAACAGGATCGTTCGCTGCAAAATTGCCGAACAATACTATTCGCAGCACGAATTTGCAGCAAAATTTAGGCGAAAGGCCCAAGTCTGTTGCGAAACAGCCGAATAGAAGGCACAAAAAACTGGTGCAAAACTGCGCCAAACAGCCAGGAAGAAGAGGGAGACCCAAGAAAGACAGAAAACAATGGAACATAATAAAAATAAAGGAGACAAAAGTAGGCAAACCACAAAGGACAGGAGCAACAAGGCAAAGTCAAAAGAGAGGGGAGAAACACATGCAAGAAAATCCCAGAGGATGGTCTGGAACCATGGGCTCAAAGGTAAATAACAGTAACCAAAAACCATATAAAGTAGTAGAATAAAGTAGAATAACAAGATAGAATCAACTATGAAAATAACCAAAGCATATAAAAGGCAATTAAAGACAGGAAATGTTAAGAGTAAAAATTCTGGTACTTATCTTGACTGTGGAGCAGCAAAGAAAGAGGAAGCTTTAGAGGCGGTGCTTGCTGTTATACTGGGACTTGGATGGGGATTGGCTGGTGTCTCACTTAAAGGGTTAAGCAATATGAGCCTCTGTGTCTTGACATAAAATTAATATGCAGGTATGACTAGGGCGGCATAAACAAAGTGATTTAACTAATTGGCAGATAATTGAGCATTGAGAGTGCAGAGGCATGATCTATACACCAATACTGCTTCATTAAAGGGACACTATAGTCACCCAGACCACTTCAGCTCAATGAAGTGGTCTGGGTGTCAGGTCCCTCTAGGGTTAACCCTGCCTGATGTAAACATAGCAGTTCCAGACAGCCACTAGAGGCGAATCGGCAATGATTGAGGCATATTATGCCTAAATCACGCAGAGCGTCCATAGGAAAGCATTGAAAAATGCTTTCCTACATACACTTTGAATGCGCGCATGGCAGTGCCGTGCATGCGCATTCGGCGCCAGTGACGTCTGACAAGTATGCTGACGTCGGCGGGGGAGGAGAGGTAAGGGAGCCCGGCGGGGGAAAAGGGTGAGTAGCTGAAGGTGTTTTAATCCCTCCAGCACCGCGGCAGGGGGACCCTGAGGGTTGGGGCACTTTGTCTGTTTCGGCCCCCCCGGGCAATGTGATTGCGTGGTCGTTGCAAGGACCTCGCGATCACATGGACAGCATAGCCGTCCAAGGCGTTGCCAGCAGGGGGAGTGCCTGTAATGACAGGTACTCCCCCTGCTGCCTGAAAAATAAAAATAAAGTTTAAAACAGAGTAAAATTAAATTATATATACATATATATATATATATATATATATATATATATACACATATACATACATACATACATACACATAAATACACATACACTAACTGTATTTTAATATTAATATATATATTATCAAGATATACGTAGAATGATATTGATTAAATATATATACAATTATCATTATATAAATAAATATGTAAATAGATAAAAAAAATAAAAAAATAAAAATAAATAATATATATATATATATATATAGATGTGTAATTTCGTTCTAACTGTATTTTAAAATTAATATATATATATTGATATCAAAATACACGTAGAACGAAATAATATATATATATATCTATATACATAAGTAGAAAAAATCCAATATGCTTGAAAACTGTTGTTATTGCCCAGTGCTGATCCAGCAAAATTAGTAAAAATCAAAATAAATGGAGAGCACTCCAGGGTCTTTATAGTGTAGTTAAAATATAACTTTTAATTAATCAAAAAATGATAAAATGACATCAACGTTTCAGCTCACATCAGGAGCCTTCTTCAGGATGACAAGTGGCTACTAAAAAATACTGGACATACCCCATTTGCAATATCTTGAGTTGTCTACTATTGCAAATAGGTATGCCATCATGGGGGTAATTCTCATTCCTGGGCTACCATACGGTCTCAAAGGCAAGGTAACCAATATGGCGAATTTCAAGGTGAAAAAACTGAAAAATTGAACATGCTATATTTGACCCTGTAACTTCCCAAAACACCATAAACCTGTATATAGGGGGTATATGTGTATTTTATTGCAGTAAAAGCAAACAGTATTATGACATTCACAGTTAGAATGTCATGTAGAACTAAATTTTTTTTTTAAATTATTATTTTCTCCCATTTTTTTATATTTTATTCTTATTAAATTATGTTTCATATCTAAATATTTGATGTTAAATGAAAGCCCTGTTTCCCCTGAATAAAATGATATATAATAAGTGTGGGGGCACATAATATGATCAAGGCGAATTACGCCTGAACAGACATATAGCGCAAATTCAAGTTTACGTTTTGTTTT
>OW240920.1:27062710-27277333 GCA_933207985.1 Pelobates cultripes | reverse complement strand
TCTCTGAATCACACCTCACATGTACATATTTTTTTTAAAGTAGACAACCCAGGGTATTCAATATGGAGTATGTCCAGTCTTTTTAGTAGCCATTTAGTCACAACCACTGGCCAAAGTTAGCATTTATATTTGTTTGTGTGTGAAAATTGCAAAAAACGAAATTGAACGCTAATTTTGGCCAGTGTTTGTGACTGAGTGGCTACTAAAAAAGACTGAACATACTCCATTTGCAATACTTTGGGTTGTCTTCTTTTGCAAATGGTATGCCATCATGGGGTAATTCTCATTCCTGGGCTACCATACACTCTCAAACATAACCAACCTGGCAATTTTCAATGTAAACATATTTGACCCTTATGTTTGACCCTGTAACTTTCAAAAACACTATAAAACCTGTACATTGGGGGTACTGTTATACTAAGGAGACTTTGCTGAACACAAATATTAGTGTTTCAAAACAGTAAAACGTATCATAACAATTATATCTTCAGTGAAAGTGTTGTTTGTGTGTGAAAAATGGGGAAACAAATCACTTTCACTGACAATATCATCGCTGTGATATGTTTTACTGTTTTGAAACACTAATATTTGTTTTCAGTGAAGTCTCCCGAGTAAAACAGTACACCCCCCCGCCCCCCATGTACAGGTTTTAGGGTGTCGTAGAAATTTACAGGGTTAAATACAGTCCTAGCTAATTCAATTCTCTGGACTTTCGGCCTGGGTTGTCAGGCAGGTCCCTCAAATTGCAAATCAATAAAATTACTTAATTATGTAACAATATTACTTAAATACACACGTGGGAGGGGCGTGGCCTGACGCCGGAGCTGAACGGTCGCATGTAGGAGCAGCTCCCGGCGCAGATTCCAAAACGAGCATTCAAGAACCGGAATAACAAGCGGCACATAACCGGGTCACCTGGGGAAAGCACACAACATGTCCCAGCGCCCAAAAAACAAAGCTGGGAAGGCAGAGCGGGCCTCCTTTTTCGGCACGAAACTCGCGGCATCCAAGCAGCGCGAGGGAGAGGAGACTGCACAAGATGGCGGCGACTTCGGACCGCGGGAAAACTCCCCCTCACCCAAATCATCCCCCACACGGCAGTCAGAAGACCAGCCACCTACGATGGGAGGTATCCGTGCCCTAATGTCTGAATTTTCAGATAATATACAGAAAAGCATACAGCTGCAAATTCAGGCTCTAACTGCTGATTTACAGAGAGACATACATGAAATAGGAAACCGTACAGCTCAAGTGGAGTCCAAAATGGACGAACATGCAGAAGCACATAACAGTTTAGCAGACAAAGTCCAGGAATTGGACGACATTCTGGAAATACACAGGCTAAAGCTAGCGGACATGGAGGATAGGGCAAGGCGGAACAATCTGCGATTCAGAGGAATCCCAGAAACAATTACAAACGCCGAGCTCCAACACTATCTCTCAAAACTGTTCCAGAGCCTAGCACCAGAAATACACCCGGATCAACTATTAATCGACAGGGTGCACAGGCTGCGCAGACCGAAACACCTACCGCAAACTGCAGAGAGAGATGTAATCGCTAGAATACACTTCTTCCACGCCAAAGATAAGATCATGCGGGCTAGCAGAAATCCAGGTATGCCGAACGAATACAACTCCATCAAAATCTTCGCGGATTTATCAGCGGACACTCTCCAATTCCGGAAATCAATGGCGCCGATCACCTCCACCCTGCGGGAGCACGACCTGAATTACAGATGGGGATTCCCTGCCAAACTTCTGATCTCCCACCAAGGGGCCATACACGCCATCACGACTCTGAAACAAGGCGTCCAGAAACTAAGTGATTGGGGGCTTCCCCAACCGGCGACAGAACCAACTAAATCAAAAGTGCCCAAGATGTCACTGGAATGGACTGTCAAACGAAAGACTGCCCTTCCCCTGGAACACGCGTAACTATTCCAAAACCATTGTGCAAGTTAAAATGCTAGAACTCTCAAGTTACAGGGTTATAGTTTAATGCTTACTTAACCAAAATGTATTTGTTAATTATTGTTACACTTCAAACTACCTGACCTGCAACAAGCAGCAGTAATTGCTGGTTAGAATGCGGCGCTGCCCAATAAGCTTCTCTACTATTCCCCCACGGGGGCGCAGGCAAGACAACGGCACATATTAGCCATGATGCCATCCTATAGCGAGGCTGTGTTTAGAAGTTTATTGAGACTAATCCAATGTGAAGGCACACTTTAAAACATTGATGTCACCTTATAGTGAGGCTGTGTTTAAGAAAATTATTAAGATCAGTTTAATGTTGTTCATGTCATGTTAGTTTTGCAATCTGATGTTCAAATGCTCTTTTGGTTTCAGGTGGAGGCTTACTATGTGTAAAGACCTTACCACCACTACCCCCACTAGACAGGCCTATCTATTAGGCGAGTCTCGAGGCTCCACTCCTCGGAGCCAAATTGGGTGTGTCACCCACCAGTTTATCCAGTTTTACCCCACCCACTTCCACCCTACCCATTCTTTCCCCCAGTCACGAACACAAAGTCTGGCACAGCAGAACCGCCGCAGGCTTACCAAACTGACATACTGTAATGACCCAGCAGCACCAGTGGTAACCAAGATCACGCTCCATAGCATCCCCTCCCTATATATACAACCATGGTTAAACTAATAACGTATAATGTAAAAGGATTGAACTCCCCGGGTAAACGCAGGCTACTACTGCAAGATCTGAAAAAAGAGGACATAGACATCGCGTGTATCCAGGAAACACACTTCACCAACACCCGTACCCCTGCACTCTACACAAAAATTTACCCAACACAATACCACGCTACTTCTGATAAAAAGACGAAGGGAGTCTCTATTCTCATACATAAATCTATAGCATTTCAAGAAAAAGTAGTCTCTATAGACTCCCAGGGAAGATATGTAATACTAGTGGGTCTCTTCAATAATGTCCAATATACAGTGGCTTCTGTATATTTCCCCAACACTGGCTCAGAACAATTCCTCAGACTCATCCTCAAAGAGATAGATAAGGTGAGGCAGGGGGGATTGTTGATGTGCGGGGATTTTAACTTTATTATATCCCCGGACTTAGACTCCACAGCACTCCCAAGAGGCACCAGACGAGCAAATATAGTATCCACAGGCAAAAAACTGTCTAGACTGCTCACATTACATAACCTGTATGATAGTTGGAGAATACTCCACCCAAGAGAACGGGATTACTCCTTCCACTCCAAAGTACATAACACCTACACCCGCATAGATACCTACTACGTAGACCAAGCTACATTACCACAAGTAGCCAAATGTACAATGGGAGACATTACGTGGTCTGACCACGGCCCGGTGTCCCTGGATCTATATGATAAATATCAGTTCAAAGGTAGAGGGAACTGGAGGTTAAATGAGTCCCTACTACAAGACAGTAATTTCGTGGAACAAATAAAAAATGACCTTAACAATTACTTTCAGACAAACTCAGGTGGGGAAACATCAGCCTCGACCACTTGGTCGGCCCATAAGGCAGTTATTCGCGGTTTATTTATTAGACAATCCTCATATCTTAAAAAGCATAGACAAGCGACCTTAATGGAATACCAACGACAATTAACACAACTAACTACCCAAAATAAAGGTGCCCCTTCTCGAGCCCTAGCGCTACAAATCCAAAATCTACTAGATAAAATCTCTGAATTACAGGCGGTCAAAACCTCATACATGTTACACAAGCTCAAAGCGACCCACTACCACCACAGCGGGAAAGCCACCAAACTCCTAGCTAACAGGCTGAGAGCAAAGCTGGCAGCCACCAAAATAGCGCATATTCAAGACCCAGAAGGTAACAAAATACAAAACCCAATGGATATCACTCAGGAGTTCGCCAACTATTACTCCAACCTATATAATTTGGGCGAAAGACCAGATACCCCCCCCATCCAGGACAGTAACATCACGGAGTTTCTAACCCGTCTACCCCTCCCCAAAATAAACCACCACCAAATAGAACAATTACTCCAACCTATTACTCTATCAGAAGTACTCCAAACAATAAGGAATCTACCCCCAGGAAAAACCCCAGGAGCAGATGGCCTACCAAACCTGTATTATAAAACCTTTGCAGACATATTAGGCCCTAAACTTGTCCAAATATTCCAAGCAGCCTCTGACTCGGGAGAACTCCCTCCTGAGATGCTACTAGCAACTATAGTTACCCTGCCAAAACCTGGGAAACCCCCGGACCAATGTAAAAATTTTAGACCTATCTCTTTATTAAATTCAGACGCTAAGATATACGCAAAAATCCTGGCCTCAAGACTGGGTAAAATCCTGCCCTCAATCATAGACGATGACCAAACAGGGTTCGTGATGGGGAGACAGGGGTTAGACAACACACGAAAACTGTCCCTAATTATGGAAGAACTGAGAAGATCAGGCCAAGGTGGGCTACTGTTAGCTCTGGACGCTGAAAAACCGTTTGACCGCCTAGGTTGGTCCTTTTTGAAACAGGTCCTATCGATATTTGGATTCCCACAACAGTTCACTCAACAAGTATTCGCCCTATATTCACACCCAAGGGCTCAGGTACTACAAGCAGGCTTCAAATCAGACCCCTTTCGCATCACAAACGGCACCCGACAGGGATGCCCTCTGTCCCCCCTGTTGTACGTACTGGCCCTGGAGCCCTTACTAATAGCCATTAGATCCCATCCAGACATTGAAGGCGTAAATTGGCACGGCCGCCAAATCAAGATTAGTGCATTTGCGGACGATATCCTTCTGTATGTCTCCCATCCAATTACCTCCCTACCACACATAATGCACCTTATCGAGGAATATGGTGGTCTCTCATACTACTCCTTAAACACCTCCAAAACGCAAGCATTAGGGTTACGCCTAGATCCCCCAACCCTCACACAGCTACGTAACACCTACCAATTCGAATGGCGCACGAACGATATTAAATACCTAGGCCTGACGTTCACCAAAAAAGTTTCCGACATGTTCCCAACTAACTACACCAAAGTATGGAATGAGTGCCTGACCTTGTTAAGGGGCTGGGAAAAATTGTTCCTTACTTGGACGGAACGTATTGTGGCTATTAAAATGTCGGTACTACCGAAACTACAATATGTGTTTCGGAACCTCCCGTTAAAGGTACCACAATCTTACTTTAAAACCATACATTCGAAGCTACTGCAGTTTACCTGGGGAGCAAAACGGGCGAGAATCTCTTGCAAACTATTATCCGCACCAGTGAAACACGGGGGCATGGCGCTTCCAAATGTAAAAGCCTACTATCAGGCGGCAGCCTTAACCCCTCTATTAACACATTTGGTGAAGAACAACCAACCACAATGGGTACACCTAGAGAACCTAGCTGTTAAGCCCTTTGCAATCCACATCCTGACATGGTTGCACAAACCAAACAGACCAACTATACCGTTACTACCATTACAAATACAACTAGCGTTACAGATTTGGGACACGCATAGGAGGAAGTTTGAGACAGCCAATCCCCTCTCCATGGCAACTCCCATAGAAGCCATAACATACTGCATCCCAACATTTCACGCAATGCCGTGGAAGGACAAGGGAATCTCACACCTTGCTCAGGTCTTTGAATCAGGCAAGCTGATGGGTTTTGACCGTCTTAACACGATCTTTAACCTACCACACACATCAAGCTATTCATACATCCAACTTAAATCCTTTCTACATACACGTAATAAAGATAGTAGAAATGAGACTATGATTGCCAGTGCGCTATCGATCTGGGAACAAACAGGCATCACAGGCAAACTACCCCAGACCTTCAAACCCTTATCTGGCTGCTACAGACTTATTCTGCCATACCAATCCCTTTCTGACTCCACTCCAGCACACCAATGGGAAATAGACCTCCAAACCCCCATCACTGAGAAACAGTGGTCTTCCATCACGTCTTCCACTAGAAAATTGATCAAATCCGCTCCCCTTATAGAACAACACCAGAAAACAATATATCGGTGGTATATGGTGCCGCTACGTATACACAAACTGTACCCCACTGCGTCTCCGACGTGTTGGAGATGCAAACAAGAGAAAGGCTCGGTCCTCCACATTTGGTGGAAATGCCCACGCCTAATCAGGTATTGGGAAGACATAAGAAAAATCATTGCAGATACTACCACCATCCACCTACCCTTTGACCCTAAGACCTTTTTACTGTTAGATATATCCAGAGAAATACCCACACAAACGAGAAAATTAATGTATCACGTCCTGCTAACCGCACAAAAACTGATCGCACGACTCTGGAAAACAACTGACACCCCTAGCATTCCTGCCCTCATCCAAGACATAGACAAGCAGGCTATTTACGAAACAAGCTTTTCCAAAGCGCAGAATAGCACCAAAGGCAGTGGTAGCACATGGGAACAGTGGCGAGCTTGGAGAAACGCTAACGCACAACACGTACTCACCAATCACAACTTAAATTAACAACTCAACTAACCACAAAAGCTAAGTGCAGGTAGACTGGGGGTGGCAATCGCCTCAAAACTGTGGGGAACACTAGTACGTCTGAGAATAGTATAAAGCAGACTGGGACCTAGGAATGGGTAGTAAACCTAGATAGTCGGAGCAATTGTACTGTGTTGCATAAGGAGATCAACCGATTAATGTGTGCTGTTGAGCCGCCTCAAAAGCCTGCAAATGTTAACTGCCAAATGTCAATTGTCAATCTTTATATAGTCCTAACCGACATAAGATTCGATGTTAAGTGACTGTAAACCCCCCCACCCCCCCTCCTCCCTTCTCTTTTTCTGTACCCAACCCTACCCATCCCCCGAGTTTTTTTTGATGTGAAAACCAATAAAATACAAATTTCAAAAAAAAATACACACGTGGAATTTAACCCCTTAAGAACCAAACTTCTGGAATAAAAGGGAATCATGACATGTCACACATGGCATGTGTCCTTAAGGGGTTAAATATATATGCATGTTTATATATTTGAAGTCTACGTGTATATTTATGAAATTATTTATGTAATTTTGTATATGGATATATATATATATTGTAATATTTTGATTTATTTATATATACATAGATTTATATATAATTTCATTCTAATTGTTTTTTGATATATATATATATATATATATATATAAATATCAAAATACAGTTAGATTAAATTTGATATATATACACATACAATTTTTTTAATTGTTTTAATTATTTTCATGTTTTTTATTTTATTATTGTATTTTATAATATATATATATACACATTATATATTTATATTATATACGTGTGTAATTTAAAAGTGTTTTTTATATTATTATACGTATATATTTATATTAAAAAAATACACTTAGTATAACATTATATATATATATATATATATATATATATACACACATATTTAATTATATTTTTTATTAATATTAACATTTTTTATTTGATTTAACACTTGCAGGGAGACTGCTTGTCAGCACAGACAGTCCCCCTGCAGGCAGATACATGGACACCTATTGTGACCATTGTTGAGCGATAACATGGCCACAGGGGTCCTAATTCGCTGCAGGGAGACTGCCTGGGCTGTAGGCAGTCTCCTCACACTGGAAGCAACGCCGATTGCCGCCGGGGGAATGACGGCGATCGGGTAAGTAAAGATTTCCGTTATGACTGGTCCTCAAGTGGATTTTTCTGATGACGGTCCTGAACCATCAGCGGTCAGGAACGGGTTAAGGGGTTAAGGTTAGAGAGGGGTTAGTGTCAGAGTTAGTTTACATAGGGTGTTAGGAGGATTAAAAGCTTGTGAGGGGTTATAGTTGTGGTATAAAGGCTGTTTAGAATTATTGAGTTTAGGGTTAGAGTGTAGTTAAATTTAGCATTGGGATACATGGTGTGTTTAATTTTTTTAAATGAGTTAACCCTATGATTAAGGTAACTTTATTTTTCCAGGTTTGGGCTTAAATTTGGAACTGATTAAATAATTTGTTTAGGCTTTTGGTGGGGTTAAATTTAAGGTTAGAGAAAAGGGTGTGTTTAGGGTACAGGCATCTGGTGTTTAAAGGGTTATTTGCAAAGTACTCACCTTCCTATGATTGATAGGATAGCTGCAGTAGCTATTACACAGTGTGTATCAATCAGTACTGTGAAGGATAGGAGTCTACGTCCCTCCATCTTGTCTCACTATGTCCCTCCATCTTGTCTCACTACGCTAGTTTTAGTTATTATGTACGTGCAGCAGATATCAAATTTAGCACATAGCCAAAAGAATGTATGTTGCAGGATGTGTTCCTTGAGAATCCTGGGAACCCTACCAAGAGATAACGCTCAGAAGAGTGATCACAGGAATACTATATGAAACTAGTTAGAAATGCTTTTTTTGTCTAAACTGCATAAATAACCTTGCTCTCCCAACAGAGACCGAATCATCTTTATACCAACTTGCTGTCTGTGTGTTAAATTATTTCTCCTGGCCCGTAACCTATGCATGCTTATCTGGAACCCTAAATCCTATAGAAAGCAGGATTTCCAGTACTGTCACCGCTCCTCCTGCAAGGCCTTTCCTGTGTGAGAGGCTGTAAGTGGATCAGATGGGAAGTGATCCCTTGCACTTCCTGTCCAGCCTCACACACAGACACTGGAGGAGATATGACTACTGAATTTTATCCTCTCTGTAATTGTTCCTGCAGCTCTGCTATTAATCAGAGGAGGCTGACTGGACTCCAGGGGAAAGTAGCCAAGGCTCCTGATAATTATTTTCCCACACCAGCCAACCGGAGCTTCAAAAGCACATTATTAGTGTAGTAAAAAGATGCCCCCTACAGGACAGGTGCTTAGTCTGAAAGCACATACCATATATACTCAAGTTTCTCTACCTGAAAGCATATGGTCCCTTCTTCCCAGCTGCAACAGGAAATACAGAAACAGCTGCTACACAGAAAGGGAGTGGGAACCCTTACAACTACCCCACAGGCGTCTGAATTGAGCCAGTTCCTTTTGGCTCTTGGTTTGTGAGTACCAATCACATATTATACTTCAAGCCACTAGTATACTTTACAATATTGCACTAGGTTTTGCTCTTTTTGTCTTTACAGCTTTTACTGTGCATTATATGCCATTTCACTGTATACCAAGATACTCCACCAATTTGTATGTATGTATGTGTTTTAATTTCTATGTGGATTGAGGGGTTACCACATTGGTGTTGTTAGTACTTGTTTTTTCATTGAAGCCACTCGCTACAACTCAGTATTTGTATTATTTTGTATTGTAACCATATCCTCTCACTGGGTATAGCGCTGTGACACAACAAAATGGCATTTCTCGATAATAGAAATTATCGGATCAACAACATAGATATGTGTTTTGAAGGAGGGAAAACAAATATTCCTACACAAGATTATAGCAACATAGATAAGAGCATATATAACTTAGAAAAAGTGTTAATTAAAGAAATGAAGACCAAGTGGGAAATAGCAACCCTAAATAAATATGTCAATGAAAGAATTACCCCTAGAGGTCTTCGCTTCACAAAAGATCCCACTTCAGATAGAGACGACCCTCACTTTATGACAGGTTGGAATCAAATGTTGGATGGCTTTTCCTTCAGCCTTATGGGCTACATTGTGGCCAGGAGGGAGGAAAACCTACCTGAATTAGATGAAGACATAAATAAATGGAAAGAAAATTTGATAGAGAATACAAGCCCAGAGATTTACAATAATGTAATTAAGGACATTAAAATTAAAGTAGATAAAGTTGAAGACACTATCATAGAAATAAAGAAAAAGAAATACCTGAGAGATTTGAATGACTATAGGACAGGGAATGTCAGAAAACCTAACTCAGGAAGAAAAATACGAGACCACAGCCCATATGGGAATGAAAGAATAAATACAAAATATACCACCCATATACACTCACACACACTCCAAAGAGAGAATAGAATGAGGAATTTAAGAGAGACTCCAAATAAAAGATACACAAGAACACATCCAAATAAGAATACACATAGACCACATTACACCCGCAATCCACAAGTACGCAATAATGAAAAAAGAACCTATAGTACAGTAGTAAGAGAAGGAGTGAGGAAAGATCAAACGCCCAACATTACTGAAGAGAGAAAAAGGAGATTTTCAGAACCAACCTCCACAGTCAGGAACCATCAGATGAGAAACAGACCCCTCCAAACAAAAGAAACTACATTCTCCACAAATCAACAGATTACAAACGAGCCGGCTCCTCAACAGAAAGATAATACATCTTCTCAGTTTTTTCGGAAGGACCCAATTATCAACAGACTACAATGGTCACAGAAAACGTTTCCACAGGAATCTCCGGGGAAGAGGCGCAGATTTATAGAGGAAGAAGAAGAAGAAGAGGAAAGAGAAGGACAACAATACAAAGAGAAAAGAAACAGGAGAAGAACATAGAGGGTATCTTCAACCTGACAAAGCAAACCCTCCCCATGGAAAAGAAAGAGGTCCTCGCGAAAGGCCTAAAATTTGCACCTACAACGGACTTTAATAAATTTGACTTTTTCATTGATGTAAACCAATTTATCCGAAAGCTATCATTAAAAAAAAATGTCTTTGGAAAATCCCAACTCCCGGTCAATGTGCAAAATGATGACTATGTACACACAGGATTAAAGGAAAAATCCACTTTCTTCCCAAAACATATGATCTCAGACCAAATGAAGGCCTTTGAGATCATAGTTATGAAAGAAATGGATAAGTGCAAAAAAACTAACAAATATCAGCAGAATCTATCCCGTAGAGAACAGAAAACATTAAAAGAAATGAGGAAGGATATCAACACTGTAATTAAACCTGCAGATAAAGGGGGGGGATTGTCATCTTCGAAAAAGATCAATACATTAAGGAAGCAGAAAGAATTCTTCTTGACTCAAAGACTTATCTACGACTACCATCCAACCCCATAGGAGACACACAGAAAAAATTTGAAGAATATATCCTGAAAGGAAAAGATTTAGGAATCATAAACGAAAAAGAGGCTAAATATTTGTCAGTTAACCACCCATGTATCCCAGTATTTTACCATCTACCTAAAGTCCATAAGGATCAACATAATCCACCAGGTAGGCCAATAGTATCAGGGATTGATTCTGTATCCACGCAGATATCAGAATATATAGACATCCTGTTACAACCTTTGGTTGTACAAACCCCATACTATTTAAAAGACACGATACACATGCTACAAATATTAGAAGAAACAGAATGGCAAGATGGATATACTCTAGTTACATGTGACGCTAGTTCACTGTACAGTATTATCCCTCATGAAAAGGGATTGGAGGCAATAAAACATTTTTTAGAAAAATCAAGTTTTAAAACAGAACAAATAGATTTTATCTTGGAGGGTATCCTTTTGATTCTAACCAACAACTTTTTTTGGTTCCAAGACCAATTCTTCCTACAGATCTGCGGGACAGCGATGGGAACCAAGTTTGCCCCCAGCTATGCGAACCTGTTCATGGCATACTGGGAAGAACACTTTATTTCAGGTGGGCATGGCTGGACGGCAAGCTTGGGGTCCTACCGCAGGTATATAGACGACATATTTTTTATCTGGACAGGAAACAATCAAGAATTAACCAATTTTTTATTGTTTCTTAACAGCAATAACTGGGGCATCAAATTGACAAGCAACATCAGCCAAGTAGAGATTAATTTTTTAGATTTAAACATATATATTGAAGACTCAAAGATTCAAACAAAAAACTATTTTAAACTGGTGGATACTAACAGTTATATCGATAGAACTAGCTGCCATCATACTCCTTGGCTCACTAACGCACCAAGAGGCCAATTTAAGAGGTTAAGAAGAAATTGCACAGACACACAAATATATGTAGAACAAACAAAATATTTAAAAAACCAATTCTTAGAAAAGGGCTATGAAGCAACCAGCTTAGATGAAGATTTAGAAAATATCAAACTTATAGAAAGGAAAGAGCTTTTAAAGTATAAATCGAAAAATATATCTGCAAATAATACGGACATTCCTTTTATATGTCAATACAATAAAAACACTAAACAGATCCAAAGAACGATAAATAAACACTGGCACATTTTAAGAGATGACCC
Organism: Pelobates cultripes; assembly: GCA_933207985.1. Taxonomy (NCBI): domain Eukaryota; kingdom Metazoa; phylum Chordata; class Amphibia; order Anura; family Pelobatidae; genus Pelobates; species Pelobates cultripes. The sequence continues at coordinate 27,265,223 of OW240920.1, read as the reverse complement.
CATTTTGAAAACCATTCTACCTCCCAAACCAAAGATCATATACAGAGGTAATAGAAATTTAAAAAATATTTTGGTTAAGAGCAGTTTAGACCACGCCAAACCGGACCATTTCTTAAACAACCTTGTAGGATTCTATGGTTGTGGAGAATGCCTACCATGTAGAACCACCAAAAGTAAAAAAAAGACATCTGCTAAATCTAAGTGAATTTTTGGGACAAGATTATAAGATAAAAGATCATCTCACGTGCCATTCAAAAGGGATAATTTATGCCTTAAAATGCCCCTGTAATCTCCTTTATATAGGGAGAACAATACGACCATTACATATAAGAATCGCTGAACACGTGCGCAACATCAAGAAAGGCTTAGAAACACATTCCGTTTCCCAACATTTTAAGACTATGCATAATCAAGATCCCACTTGCCTCCTCTTTTGTGCAATCAAATTGGTCACCAAAAATTGGAGAGGAGGAGATTATGGAAACAAATTGGGAAAGGAAGAAATGAAATTTATTTTTAATTTCAACACCTTGATACCTAATGGTTTAAACTCTGATTTTGAGATTTGCCATTTTCTTAAAAAATAATCTATTTATATTTGTGACACGTATACCGTATTTTGCATGCATTTCACATCTTATGGTTGCAACATTTGATGTCTTCATTCCCATAATGTTTTCTTTTTAACTGATGGCAAGCAGATACAACTTTATTTGAAGATTTCTACCCTATTATACATTTTATTACATATACATAACGTCTTTTACCTATTTTTTATAACATATACTATGTCCAAATAATCACTATTGTTTTAATTTTTAATACTGGGCACTAAGAAAAGATTTTATCTACACACTTGTACACTAATTTATATTTTTTTATTTACAGAAGCTATGGACTAATAGATATAATAACATGGAATAATTTATTTCTTTATTTATAGAAGCTATGGACTAATAGATATAGTAACATGGAATAATATACTGATTTTATTAATATGTACAGTATCCTACATGTTAGGTGGAACGCATATGCGTTCCACTCTCGAAGGAACCGGAAACATGCCAGCATTAGGTGGAACGCATGTGCGTTCCATTCTCGGAGGAACCGGAAGTACGCGAATATTAGGTGGAACGCATATGCGTTCCACCTCCGGACGCAATGAAAACCGGATATCCGTCGACCGGAAATGACGACGGAACCAGGAAAAAATGAAGGACGGAACAGGAGTCCGACATTCTCTCATCAAAAGAAGGTATAAAACCATATGGGACACTTGAATACCCCTAGGAAGAACTGAGGAAGCCCTTTTTCGGGGCGAAACGCGTCTTGCTTGATCTCCCACAGTGGAGTATTTTGGACTATTTTACATAGAGACTCTGTGTGTTTTTATACACACTTTCTTTCAATATCTATTTGTTTTTTATTTTAATACAGTTGTATATTCTATATATTTTTATTAAAGAAGAGCTTTTCTCTACCTGAAAGCATATGGTCCCTTCTTCCCAGCTGCAACAGGAAATACAGAAACAGCTGCTACACAGAAAGGGAGTGGGAACCCTTACAACTACCCCACAGGCGTCTGAATTGAGCCAGTTCCTTTTGGCTCTTGGTTTGTGAGTACCAATCATATATTATACTTCAAGCCAGTAGTATACTTTACAATATTGCACTAGGTTTTGCTCTTTTTGTCTTTACAGCTTTTACTGTGCATTATATGCCATTTCACTGTATACCAAGATACTCCACCAATTTGTATGTATGTATGTGTTTTAATTTCTATGTGGATTGAGGGGTTACCACATTGGTGTTGTTAGTACTTGGTTTTTCATTGAAGCCACTCGCTACAACTCAGTATTTGTATTATTTTATACTCAAGTATAAGTCTAGTTTTTCAGCACATTATTTGTGCTGAAAAAACCCCACTCAACTTATACTCGAGTCAGTGTCTGTATTATGGCAACTTACATTGCCATAATACAGACCAGGACCGCCGGGCTCATTACAAGCCCGGCAGTCCTGTTGGGGGCTGGCAGAGAGCTGTAACTTACCTTTCCTGCAGCTCCGGTCAGCTCCCTTCTCCTCCACTGTAAGTCTCGCGGTGTGACTGCTGCGCGGAGCGTTGCCACGGTAACCTGCGGCTCTCGCGAGACTTACAGTGGAGCTGACTGGACCGGAGGAGAAGGGAGCTGACAGGAGCTGCAGGAAAGGTAAGTAACAGTTCTCTGCCAGCCCCCCTCTTAAACAGCCCATCCATTGGACCACCAGGGAATGAGAGCCCCCCTCCCTGGCAAGCTAACAAGCAGGGAGGGGGGACGAAAATAAAAATTAAATAATAAAAAATAAAAAAATTACAATATTTTTTTTTAAATATTAAAATTAAAAAAAGTAAATAATAAAATAAAAAAATAAAAAAATTGAAATATTAAAATTTAAAAAATTTTAAATAATAAAAATGCTCTCCCCCACCCAGTTCACATACAAACACACACTCATACAAACACACACTCTGCATTGTATACACACACTCATACACACACACTCTGCATTATATACACACACACTGCATTATATACACACACATTGCATTATATACACACTCATACAAACACACACTCTGCATTATACACACACACTCATACAAACACACACTCTGCATTATATACACACACACACTCTGCATTCACACAAACACACACACTCTGCATTATATTATATAATGCAGAGTGTGTGTTTGTATGAGTGTGTGTGTGTGTGTATAATGCAGATTGTTTGTATGAGTGTGTGTGTATAATGCAGAGTGTGTGTTTGTATGAGTGTGTGTGTGTGTATAATGCAGATTGTTTGCATGAGTGTGTGTGTATAATGCAGAGTGTGTGCTTGTATGAGTGTGTGTATATAATGCAGAGTATGTTTTTGTATGAGTGTGTGTGTAAAATGCAGATTGTATGAGTGTGTGTGTGTATAATGCAGAGTGTGTGTATGAGTGTGTGTGTGTGTGTATAATGCAGAGTGTGTGTATGAGTGTGTGTGTATAATGCAGAGTGTGTGTATGAGTGTGTGTGTGTATAATACAGAGTGTGTGTTTGTATGAGTGTGTGTGTGTGTATATAATGCAGAGTGTGTGTTTGTATGAGTGTGTGTGTATATATAATGCAGAGTGTGTGTTTGTATGAGTGTGTGTATATAATTATAAAAATCACAGAATTTCATAGCCCCAAGTTTTACCCTCGACTTATCCACGAGGTATAGCATATTTCACAATTGTTGGTCACAAAACTGCACTCGACTTATACACGAGATCGACTTATACACGAGTATATACTGTATGTATTCTGTTCTGTTTTTACGTATTCTCCTGTCAACAGATTCCTATTATTTAGGTGACTCTTTTTCTGCAGTTTGGATCCATTTTACATAAAATGATTTATTGAGAAAATCAGTAATAGTCCTAAGTCAGAAATATGAATGAAGCAAAAATGACAGAGACAACGCGTGCACAGGAGAGAGATCCATAGCCTTGGAGGAAGGCCAGCTTATTAATGAAACCTGACCATGCAAACTGGTGCAATTCCCCTGTACACATCAAGTGCCACATTTTAATATATTTAGCACGAGGCCTGTCACCTGGACCAAAAGTTGTGTTTTAGATGTCTAACTACAAAGAAAGAAAGAAAGAAAAAGAAAAAAATTCATTTTTTATTTGTTTGTTTACTTAAAATAGAAGATTACAGACATAATATGGTCTCTGTGTGTATTTTTTGTAACGCGTCCATCTAAGTAAATACTTCCTTTTTGGCACATCTTCTCACTTACTCTTTGCCTGTGGGGTCAGCCATCTTTAAGCTGTCCAATTTGTCAGGCCACATAACATTGCTGGCAATCAATGCTTTCCTGTGGGGTAGCTTTAAAAGGCGTGCAGCGCTTGGAGTGCATGCACATTAGAACCCACCATTGCCGTAACGTTGCAGGACATTGCATAGAGATACATTGAATCAATGCATCTCCATAAGGAAAGTTCAGTGTCTCAATGCAAAAGGTGGAGACTCTGAATGTCAGTGACAGTGTGCAGCACTGCCCCAGGAAGCACCTCTAGTAGCCAACTGAGGAGTGACCAGCAGAGGTATACCTAAGCTGTAATGTAAACACTGCATTTTCTCTGAAAAAAATGTTTACTGCAAAAAGCCTGAAGGTAATGATTATACTCACAAGAACAAATACAATAAGCTGTAGCTGTTCTGGTGATTACAGTGTTTCTTTAAGATAAGACAGTTTAATGAATATCTATCTGTTATACTAGGATGCAATATTATCAATTAAAATAGAAAAAAAATTTACTGGAAAGTTAATGTTGAACATTTTGGCACTTTAAAAAGCGCAATAATAATGATATTACTCGAGCAATGAAATTTAGCATCTTTACTAGATTTGTTTATTACACTTATTGTACGATGTATGTTTTATTCACACATACCTATGATAAACATGTATCAAGTTATTGTATTAACCCACATTAAAAAAATAACTTCTAATCACTAGAATTGCCCTAGTGGATTAATAACTGCCTACCTGATAGGAATTCTGTCTGCAAAGTTGTTTGAAGTCTATTTTTTCCAAATAGCACATGTTGAAGAATATGACAATGGTATGGGCATCTGGTGAGATTTCATTTATGCTTCTCACATTTTAAACAACGTGGCTATTTTTATTCAGTACGTCCTCTCAAAGGGAGTGAGGTGTAATGAAGCATGGAGCTAAAAGTAGGCTACACCTCAGCTGGAAAATGTCAAATTCTATTATGCAACTCTTAAAAGCATAAATCACTGGTGAACCCTTACAGAAAGGAGCAGGCAAGACCATGCAATAGCACAATTGTAAAAGTTAATATTTTCAGAAAATATTATGTTTCCAGAAATATTTCAGCATATTTGCTAACATCATTTAAAGGAAATAAAGTGACATTTTTCTGCAACATCTCGCATGTTTTCTGTTTTCTAGATAATGAGTTCTTGGGGACAGAATCAATACTTGTATTATTTTCTTGCTTTCTTTTTCAAAACAAGTGTTCAGTTGTCAAAAGTATTAACTGGGATTTTAACCATTTCACACTTCTTTACCTTAGTGATATTTTCAGTTATCCTAAGTATCAATGGTGTATTTTAATGTTATACTTAAAGAAATAAAGCCAGATTTTCCTTACGGTGGCAAAGGCAGTCGCCTAGGGTCCAGACTGACACAGGGGCCCTGCCTGTGCCTGGTACTCTGGCTATAAGGTAGTCCTCTCTTTAATGCCGCAGGGTAATCAATAGGTCTCGAGGGATTATCAAGGGAGTGTTGTGGCCTGCACCTGTACTGAGTGCAGACCAATTTAAGAGATCCCTTGCAACCTTCCCCCCCCAGTGCTTCTTTGTAACTCAGAGTGCCAAAGCTGAGCACGAGATCATGAGGGAGCTCTTGGAGTGATCTTCACCTGATATTGGTGCAGGCCTCAATTCTCCCCCACTGAACGACCAAGGTTCCTGCAAATAATGGCCTCCACTCGACCAGTAGGGATTACACCTCCTCGGCCACAAGGTAAGCAGCAAAGGGGGATTTAAAGGATCCCTAGCACTTCTCCCAAGACCACTAGAGTCACCCAATGGGACGACCCGAGCATTTTACTGTTATGTTCCTGTGTGAGCTAATAATAAAAATAAAAATAAGAAGATTATAAATTAATTTCACATCGTATTTTCTCATTATCTAGTTCTCAATGCACAATTCTAGCAACTATGCATAAATTACAATAATCACTATTTAACTACATACCTAGCCTTGCTCTAACAAGCCCCATGATGATGAGAGGAATTATTGTGCTGAGAATATGCCGATTAGGCAAATGCAGGTGAAACCAATAAAAACAAAAGACAAAACATCTAAAAGGTTACCATGTGAGCAACTAACATGCTATAATTACAGCTTGGAATATATATCATTGTTAATACATAGGCAGAGTGCTCTACAAAACACAATCAGCATTTCCATCCCTTTATTTGTCTTCATTCTGCATAAACGTAACCTCTTCGAATGATGAAACACAATATGATTCATGACTGTTTGAAGTAAAGGTGTCCAAAACTAGCAATTCACCACATTAGCTATGTTCTTTCTACATTGTCTAGGAATTATTAGGTATAGAGAGCAAAGTTCTAAAAGTAGAGCAATCATGGAAACCAATGCAATGCACTTTCAATGTTCTTGCTACATGAATAACATTTGCTCTTAATGCACACTCACACTAAACTTTACGTCTTTACAAAACTCCTTCTGACTTTGTAGGTCATCCACAGTAGGGGGGCACAACCTCTGACCAATGGCAACAACTGAGCCTGCTGTCAAGGGAAATGGCATCACCACAATCAGCGAATGGCAATGTGTCAATGTCAAGCCACTGTTATTTGAGACATGGTGACAGGTCTCTTCCTCAACTTTGCAGCTTAGTGATTGCGAAGAGGTTGGGGAAGGGCATGTGGGAGGTGAAACAGTGGCAAAATAGGGGAAGATGAGATGAACGTCTTCAAAGAATTCATCCAACAGCCTGAAATCAGACGTCAGAAAGATTGCTTCCAATAGTCAAGCACAACCATCTTATTGACATTATATATCAGCGTCCTCTAGTAAGAGTTTCAGTCAGTCATCTGGCTACTCTCTAAAAAGGTTGTGCCCCCCTAATCTAGAAAAAAAACTTTGGAGAAGACATGTTTCACTTTGCTGCATTATTTAACCTCACACTTGTTTTTTTCCTATAGCTTATTCAACACCACATGCCAAAATGGTTCTTAAAGGATCACTATAGGGTCAGGAACACAAACATGCATTCCTGACCCTGTAGTGTTAACACCACCATCTAGCCCCTTTGGTCCCATCATGCCTCCATAAATATAGTCAAATCTTACTGTATTCAAGCCATAAGCTGTAACGCTGCATGCTGTTTGCCTCAAAAAACAAACAAAAAAAAAACAAGCAGTCTGCTGACATCATCAGAAGTGGTAGTCTGATCCAATCACAGTGCGTCCCCATAGGATTGGCTGAGATTGACAAAGAAGCAGATCAGGTGCAGAGCCAGCATGATTCAAACACAGCCCTGGCCAATCAGCATCTCCTCATAGAGATTAATTGAATCAATGGATCTCTATGAGGGAAGTTTGGATGCATTTTAGGCAGCCATGACCCAGGAAGGATCTCTAACAGCCAGTGGCGTACTAAGGGGGGGCGGCAGGGGCGGTCCGCCCCGGGTACCACTCATTACGGGGTGCCCAGGGCGAACTTTCACAGGGGCGGCAATTTCGCCGCCCCTGTGTCTTATGAAAAGGGACCGGGTGTCCACGCAAGTTTTCCCATCCAGCAGCAGCAGGATTCTCTGTTTTCGCGATCCGCGAGAGCGGTGCCGCGGGTTGCTATGGCATCCCTCTTGCGAATCGCGAGAACAGAGAATCCTGCTGCTACTGCTGCTGGATGGGAAATGAGCATGGAGAGTACTGGGCCCCTCTTCACTGCTCAACTAAAGCTGTGCCACCAGACTACCAGGAAAGTGTCAGGGAGGGGCAATCCATACACACTGCTCATCTTCCCAGCACTTACTCCACACAACACACACCACACACACACTGCACACACTGTACACACACTGCATACACTGTACACACACTGCATACACTATACACACACTGAATACACTATACATACTGCATACACTGTACACAGACTGCATACACTATACACACACTGCATACACTATACATACTGCATACACTGTACACATACTGCATACACTATACACACACTGCATACACTATACATACTGCATACACTGTACACATACTGCATACACTATATATACTGCATACACTATACACACACTGCACACACTATGCATACTGCATACACTACACGCACTGCATTCACTATACACACACTGCATACACTGTACACACACTGCATACACTATACACACACTGCATTCACTATACACACACTGCATACACTATACACACACTGCATACACAATACACACACTGCATACACTGTACACACACTGCATTCACTACACACACACTGCATTCACTATACATACACTGCATTCACTATACACACACTGCATACACTATACACATACTGCATACACTATACACACACTGCATACACTATACATACTGCATACACTATACACATACTGCATTCACCATACACACTGCATACACTATACACACACTGCATTCACTATACACACACTGCATACACTATACACACACTGCATACACACAGCATACACTATACACACACTGTACACACACTCTGCATACACTATACACCCTGCATACACTATACACACACTGCATATATTATACACACAAGCTGCATTCACTATACACACTGCATACACTATACACAGACTGCATCCACTATACAAATGCACACACTGCATCCACTACGCAAACACACTGCATTCACTATGCATACACACACTTATACATGTGTATCTGTATGTCTGTGCATCTGTTTGTGTGTCTGTGTTTGTTTCGGTGTATCTGCATGTGTGCCTGTGTGTCTCTCTCTGTGTGCCTGTATGTGTGTGTGTTTGTATGTGTATGTGTCAGTATTTGTCTGTATCTATGTATGACTGTGTTTCTATGTAACTGCTTGTGTGTACCTATGTGTCTGTGTATCTGTACGTGTGCCAGTGTGTGTATATGTGAGTATATGTGTATATGTGCATACATCTCAGCATTTCATTTACACTAAACACAAATACAACCCTGCATCCAAATGTCAACACTACATAAAAACACACCACCATATTCAAAAAGCACACTACAGAAAAATGCACGCCTGCATTCAAATGCCAATACGTGCAAACACACCCATACATTCACTCACACATACTCCATACAAAAACATGCTTACATTAAAAATATACAAACACTGCTCAGTGCTAAATACATTTTAAAAATGTGTGGTTGTTTTTTACATTTTAAAGTTGAGGGGGTGCCAAATAAAGGATCTGCCCCAGGTGCCAAATGCTCCAGGTACGCCCCTGCTAACAGCCATCTGAGGAGTGGCCAGTGGAGTTATCACTAGGCTGTAAAGTAAACACTGCATTTTATCTGAAAAGACAGTGTTTACAGCAAAAAGCCTGAAGGTAATGATTATACACACCAGAACAAATGCAATAAGCTATAGTTGTTCTGGTGACTATAGTATCCCTTTAAAGGTATCTGATATCGCCCATGTACCATCACATGTTTTTAAAAACTGCCTACACAGCGTGTTGATTGGTGTGTTTGACAAATATAATATATATATATATATATATTTAGAATGTAATAAGTTGTCAAGGCTTGATGTGAAACTATGGGCACCAATGATTTAATACATTTGTTATTATATAAATGTTTTGCTGAGCCATAAGCACCCCCTCATTCCAGATGGACTTCCTTATCTAATAAAGGGACACAGTCTCAGCCCCAAGAGCACAGAGAAAACAAATTTTAATTCACAACCTGGCTGCAGACAGTCAGAGAAACTACAAACAGGTGGTGATATCTGTACTATATGCCTTCCATAGTGCCCTCTCCATCTAATGCAGGTTTTTTGTAGTTCAGATCATTCAGTACTGTCAATGGCTGAGCTGTGTGCATACATTTGATAAGGAAGTCTTTGTCTGGAGTGAGGGGGCATAGCTAAGGAGGCGGGCTTATGGTGCAGCATTCTGCAAATAATTTATTTTTATGCAAAAACTACAAAGATTTAAACATGCAAAAATACAGCATATTAATGAGGTCAAAATCTATTAAATACATTGATGTTGCATTGGCACCAAGTGTGTCCCTTTAAGGCTTGCAATGCATCATGGAAGATTCAGTTCTACTGCTGTGGATCAGCTTTTTGGCCATTATCATTCCGAAAAGCATTAAATGAACACTAGATTGATGTACACTGATGAAGACCAAATATGTTTCTGTAAATGTTCTGTGAAGTGTGTCCCTTTAGAAATATAATAAACACATGAAATACTTTGAAACAGAATAATACCGGCACTTCTAAACAGTAAGAAGTGGGGATTAGTTTCTGACCAACTTGACTTCTGTAGCCCAAATCATGGAAGCTGGGTCTCAAGTCACCAGAACTTCCAGCATAGTAAATAAATCCCCGTACGCTTTTTCGCGTGCTTTACTTTTCAGTTGCTACAGAAGACAAGATCACTTAAAAAAAAATATCTAGTCAAACCAATATATTTTTTTCTGTATTGAAATATACAGAAAGCAAGTAAAGAGAAGAAAAAAAAAAAAAACACTAAAAGTACCAGCTTGTTTGTCAAGGGAGCTCATTGCTGCTTGGTTTACTTTTAAGGGAATTAAAAGAAAAATAATAAAACAACTCACAAGCTCTCTTTTAAGTACAATATAAAAAAACAAAAAGCAAAAATGAAATTCTCTTTACTGGAGAACACCAGAAAATGACACACAATGACAGTTATACAAAAATTGCATTTAAGCTTGTTTTGCCCATTAGTAGTTAAAATAATATAAGTTGGTAGAAGAAACGTCAAAGGTTTTCAATTGTTTTTGTTGCATTAATATCTAATCCTATCCGCATAAGGGCTGTGCTGTGCATTGGGAAAAGCAAATGTTTTATAAATTGAGCTTTTAAATAATAAATGCCGTGCTTACTGTCTTTGTCTAATTCTCCTTGATGTTTTGTATACAGAGCATCTTAGACGTGAGCAAAGTATTAGTCGTTACAAAAAAGAAAAGAACTGTTTGGCTTTTTTTTGTTTTTTTCAGGAGAATCATAAACATGTCTCCAAAAATATGATAACACATCATAGCCTGTTTCCTAATGCTTTGCATATTAATATGGCTGAAGTAAAAGAGTAAGTCATTTTTGAGATTTTTCCCTAGAGCTGTGCAGTTCTCATATGTAATTATTCTCTGAGTGCATTAGATAATACAATGGTTCCCACAGCTGTATACACATCTATAAATCATTAATGAGGCAGTTAACTGAAACAAAACTATAAAAGATTTGCATTACCCGGCAGAACCTTAGCTTAATTGACTTCCAGTTATTTACAATTCATTTTTCCATTTGGAATAATGATTGCAAGCCACTGAGTTTTTTATTGCTAAAAATTTAGATGCTGCCGATTCATCATAATGTTGTACAACAACCAGTCTATAAATGACCAGTAATGAGCTAAGGGGTCAACGACTTTAAAAAAGAAATGGTATGGTGAAAAATATACTAGATGGCGAAATATATATTTGAACGCAAACAATTTCATTTCCAAGAGTTCACTTTAATTTGCAGTATTTCTATTTAGTTAATTTTTTTATTACTCTAATTTATGCATGTATTTATTAACATTAACTGTATGCCAGTGCTCCTCAACCCTTTCCTCAAGGCACACCTAACAGTCCAGGATTTAGGGATTACCTGGGTGTCTCTAAGGTGTTTTGAAAAAGAAAAAAAACACACCTTAGAATCTAAGGTGGTTTTAGTGTTTTTTGTTTTTTTTAAACATCTTAGACACACGGTAATCCCGAAATCCTGGACTGTTAGGTGTGCCTTGAGGAGAGGGTTGAGGAGCACTGCAGTATACTGATATATTTGCCAGGTTGTGCCAGAGGCCAGTACAGAGTTTGCTCAACACGTCTAGCCTATCTGATATCATCATCAGTTCACTGACTGTCAGAGGGAGAGGGTGATGCAGTTTTTCACAAATAGGTTGTTCAAGCACTTGTGAGCATTGCATACAAATGTATTATAATGTGAGGGATGAGCTCTTCACTGTGAAATTGCATTCCAATTGATACAGATGTGTAGCAAACAGCCTTGTTCCCCATGTAGTACAAAGGGATGGTGCTAGACAATATGTGGTGTCTAAATGTGAAATGATGTATATCACCATCATTTCCTGGTTATCAATCAAAATTGCATGTTACTTAATGGATCGATTGATGAGAATTAGGACTGACTAATAAAAAAATAATTAATAATTTTAACAGCAATTTGTACGTTATGAAGGAGTAAGGATAGTTATAATTAATAATATAGATCTATTTACATATTCTATTGTTTAGGTTTGTGAATAGCCCTTTTTTTGTTGCTTGCATTTTTGCATCAGTTGCATCAAAACACAATTTTATAATAATAATAATAATGTGCGATTTTTATAGCACTTTTCTCCTTGTGAGATTCAAAGCACTTTACAAGTATACAAACATAAAGACATAAAAGTTAGGAGTTTCTGAAGGTTAGCTGAGCGGACAGGATGCCTCATCGAAGAGGTGAGTCTTTAGCTTTATTAAAAAAGTCTGTAAGGACGGTGCCTCTCTGATTGCGCACGGTAAAGAGTTCCAGAAGGTAGGGGCAGCGTGGCTGAATGCCCTGGAACCTGAGTCTGTCTTTATTCTTGTCACTGACAGGAAGGATTTGCTGGCTGACCGAAGTGAACGGGATGGAATGTAGGGTGTCAGAAGCTCTTTCAGGTACTGTGGGCCTTGATTGTTCAAGGCTTTGAAGGTTAGCAGGCCAATTTAAAAAAATGTTCTCCATTTAATTGGAAGCCAATGCAGGGAGTGGAGAACAGGTGTAATGTGGCAGTAGCGAGTTTGATTGGTCAGTAGTCTGGCTGCTGCATTTTGTACAGTCTGAAGGCGATGGAGCTCTTTTTCTGGGAAGCCTAAGTAAAGTACATTGCAGTAATCTAGCCGAGAGGATACAAATGCATGGATTAATGTTGGTGTAACGGAGCTCCTTGTACTCCGACTGAGTACCCTCCGTTGACGGATGCTCCTAGTGCTTCCTGAGGACTCCAAGCAGTGCAGCAGACACCACAACCACCGCAGACTCCGCAACCGCTGTATCTTGACTGGAGTCTCGCCGTCTTCCTTCCACCCGGGATCAGCTTCTGTCTTCCAGGACTGTGTGGGAAAGAACTCTTCCTTCCACCCGGTATGAACCTCCAGCATCCAGGACTGTGTGGTGAAGACCCCTCCTCCAAGGAGAGCGTGTCAGGAACAAGCTCTTAAAAGAGCTAAGTGATTCAAGCTCAGAGGAGCATGCAGAGCATAGCAATCCCCAGTGTGATTATACGTTTAGAGGCTATGTTTAGAGGGATCAAGAAGAACGGTCTAAACCTTTATTTCCCTTGGGACCAGCCCATAGGGTCATAACATTAACATTGCTGTGAAAACTCAATAAAATCACAAACAGCCAAACCATAGCAGGCAACACACAGTGACTTATCACAACACAATAATCCAAGAGGAAAAAACTCACAGGCACTCCAACTTCAAGCCGCAGGCAGATTTATTATGACAGAATGCAACGCAACGTTTCGACCGGAAAGGTCTTTTTCAAGCTTGAAAAAGACCTTTCCGGTCGAAACGTTGCGTTGCATTCTGTCATAATAAATCTGCCTGCGGCTTGAAGTTGGAGTGCCTGTGAGTTTTTTCCTCTTGGATTATTGTACTGGGATTGCTGGTCCTGCTCTGGAGCACCCTTGGCCGCTGGGATTGGGTGCGGTTCTCATCACTTACTCTTATCACAACACAATGGCACATTTTTAAAGGGGTGCGGGAGACAATATTTAACAGAAAATATCTCACGTGTCTGCAGAATTAGCAATATGCAAATCTACCCGAATATACAAATGAACCAGTCTTGCTATTCAGGTAGTGCATATTGCTGTTGCTACCAAGAGAGGGCACTAGACAAGCTCCATAGCCAAACCCACCTAGTTGGTAGCAAACCTCAGCAGTACAAGAGAGCAGGCAATACATTACACAGTACACACACACACACTATAAACAATTACATTACACACACCCTGCACCTATTATTGGTACAGGGTGACTAAAACATAAGATAAATAAAGCAGCCTACATAAATAGTCTGTCTGAAGGTAGACTAGGGGCTTTAAAGCCAAATACATGAAAGAGTCATAGTCACAGGGGAGGAGGCTGGCAAGCAGGCCTCTCCAGGACCAAGTGGTGAAGGGCACTTCGTCACAGTTGGCATATCATCCGGTGGAATAAAGTGTTGTATCCTGGCTATGTTTTTCAGATGGAAGTAGGCAGATTTTATTACGGAGGAAATCTGCTGTTTAAATTATAGTCCAGAGTCAATCAGCACTCCAAGGTTTTGTACCTTTGGTGAACTCATGACTTCAGAGCCTCCAAACTCAAGGCCAGTTGGGTGATCATGAGATATTTTTGTTGCCTGGGGGTCCCCTCACCAAGAGTAACTCTGTTTTGCCTGGGCTCACTTTAAGCCAACTAGCATTCATCCATTCTATGAGGTGTGCTAAGAAACTGTTGATGCGGCATGTTTATGTCCAAATTCCTATTACTTATGTTACGTGCCCTTGCAAATGATGTGGAGTCTAACCCTGGTCGCCAAGCTAATTCTAGTCTTAATCTCCCCACTAAAAATGACCTCTCTTTTGTGCACTGCAACATCCTTAGCTTGCTCTCTAAACTGGATGCACTACAAGCCTGGTGTTCCCATTACAAACCAAAAATTATTGTGCTCTCGGTATCATGGTTAACAACTTAAATACCAGACTCTGCCATTGCAATACAGACTTATTCATGTTTTAGAAATGACAGAGCAAAGAGAGGAGGAGGCATTGTTATTTATGTTTACAAGTCCTTAAAATTTACTCCTTTAAAAAACTACAACTCCCCTTTTGCCTTTGATTTCCTTTCTGGCACAATTGAGATCCCTTTCAGTAAAACTATCATTGTTGCTGGAATCTACCGCCCACCTAGCTCTCCGGTGCACTCCCTTTTTGATATAGCCCATCTACTTAGTGAAACTGTAGCTCAAAACCAAAAAATGGAACTGTTGGTTTTGGAGATTTTAATATTGATTAGCTGGATTTGAAAAATAATAAATCATGTACGCTGTTTAAGACTTTGCAGCTAACACAATTAATTTCCTCCCCAACTCGCATTAATATTAAAAGCCAGAACCATACCCTGCTAGATTGGATTCTCTCCAGTTGTCCTGGCAGAATCCAGGAGGTGGGCGTTCTCCCAAACAGTGTCAGTGACCACTGTCTAGTGTACTGCATACGCAAAATAAAGGCCTCTAAATCCCCTTCCAAGATTATAATCACCAGGTCTTTCAAAAAATTTAATCTTGAATCCTTTTTAAACAATCTCAAGAACATACCATAGCACAGATTAACTCAAATACCAGATCTAGACTCTGCAATTGCATTTCTTCAGTCCTAGCTCTTATGTGTTTGGAAAAGTGCAACTAAAAGGGACACACCTGCCCTGGGTCACAGCTGACCTCATTTAAATGTACCAGTTTAGGGATTTACTGTGGTCAAAGTTCAAGCGTACTGGCTCCATGAACAATCACTGTTCCTACAGACAATGGTGAAATGCATGCACAAAACAAACAAAAATGGCAAAGGCCGAATATTTCAGTGAAAATTTGAACAACAATCTATAAAACCCAAGAAGCTTTTGTAAAATCATAAATAGCATACAAACCCCCACAATCCACTCCCAACCCTACACTGTCAAAATGGACAACCAAACACTGCAACACCCCCTAGATGTAGCAAATGCTTTTAATCATTATTTTGGTGGATGTGCTACAACCCTGCTTGCTAAGATAACAAATGACACTCAGTTTCAGACAGTAAATAAAGATCAGGCCCTGACAAATCTTCAAACTCCTCATATAGAGAAATTCAATTTTAGACCTGTGCCTGTTAGTATCGTTAATAAACATATTAATAATTTAAAAATGAAAATTCTGTGTGGACCAGATCAAATCCCAGCAATGTTACTGAAGCTCAATGCGCCAGCAATTGCTAAACCTGCCACTACCCTTATCAATTAATCCCTGGTGTTAGGATACATACCCAAACTTTGGAAGACTGCAAAAATTGTACCTATCCCTAAAAGTGGTGACAATACTTTGGTATCTAACTATCGCTCGATATCATTGCTCCCCGTATTGTCAAAAATCTTGGAAAAATGCATCCACACGCAATCAACAAAAAATTATCTGACCCCTTATCAATCAGACTTTCGTCCAAATCACCCAACTTTGACTGCCCTCTTAAAAGTTAGCAATGACATCCAAACTGGCATGGAACAAGGAGACCTAACTGGAGCTATCTTCCTTGATTTTCCCAAGGCCTTTGACACAGTAGACCATGGCATTCTTTTGCAAAAACTTGAAAATTCAGGCATTGGTGATCGTCCCCTAACGTGGTTTCAATCGTATGTTTCAGACCGATTGCAATATGTGGCCATTTCTGATAGCGCTTCCCTCCCTCTTCCAGTTATGTGTTGTGTTCCCCAAGGCTCCATGCTCGGCCCCCTGCTATTCACATTATTTATAAATGATCTGTCTAACGTCTGCAAATCCTCAACTGTACACATGTATGCACACAACACTGTAATATACGCTAGTAAACCCAATCTACCGCAGCTTGAGGCTGTGCTCCAAAACTAATTCACAGAGGTAGAAAAGTGGATAGTGGATAACAAACTCTTCCTAAACACTGACAAAAATGTTACAATGGTCTTTGAAACTGTACCTAAATTACTTAAACTACAAAATCAACAACAGTGTATCAGAACACATTCAAATAGCACACTGACTGTCTATTCTTTTAAATCTAGGTATGTTGCTAGACCCCAATCTATCCTTTGGCCTTTACATTGAAAAAATCTCTTCAAACCTTTACCCAAAACTAGGTGCCCTGTACAGAAACAAATCCTGCCTAAGCCCTACAGTAAGTAAACATATAGTGCAACGAATGCTAATGTCGATCATTGTTTATGGGGATGTAATGTATGCACCCGCACCGCAAACTCACCTTAATAAACTTAATACATTATATAATTTGTTCTGCCACTTTGTACTAGAATGTAATTACTTTACATGTTAAAAGACATGTTAAAAGAGCTAAACCGGCTATCACTAGAATCCCGACACACTCTTCATCTTGCCAGCCTTGTGCATAAGAGCTTCTCTGGGAAGCTCCCACCCTACCTGAGTAGAATGCTCTCCCCAGCTGTTCCCACCTCCTATAATCTCAGATCCAGTACTAGCATGATATTTTGCATACTGCAATACAAAAAGTGGCTCAATACTCATTTTCCTACAGAGCACCGCAATTATGGAATAACCTCTTCATTCAATCTAAAATCAGATATATGGCAATATACCTCAGCACAGAATGCACCTGTCATGGTTGAATATATTTATTACCTGTTATGTATTAAATTTATATATGTCTGTATGTATATATATTGTTTGTACATTGTATTTTTGTAATATTGTATCCTATTGTAACAATGCAATGTTTTGTGGACCCAGGACATACTTGAAAACGAGAGAAATCTCAATGTATCCATCCTGGTAAAATATTTTATAAATAAATAAATGTTGGGTCTGTGGTATCTGGAGCAAATGAAAAGTAGAGTTGTGTGTCATCCGCGTAACAATGAAACCTTAGGCCATGTCGCCTAATGACGTTCCCCAGTGGTAGCAAGTAAATTGCGAATAGCATTGGAGTCAAGATGGATCCTTGTGGAACTCCACAGGCCAGTGCCGATGAGCTTGATCCTGATGTTACTCCAAAAGGATTAGGATGGAGTAATCATCTTTGTCTCTCGCCATAAGGAGATCATTTAACACTTAGACTAGCGATGTATCCATGCCGTTGTGGCATCTGAAACTTGACTGGAAAGGATCAAAGATGTTCATGCTTGAAAGATGGGCCCAGGGACGTATTAGCCGCAAGGCAAACAAGGCATTTGCCTTGGGTGGCATTTTCCAGGGGTCTGGAAAAAAGCCACCCCCAAATGCCCAGGGCAAATGTGGGGGAGGGAGGGGGCCCCTGAGTTTTGTCATGCCTAGGGCAGCACAAAACCAGGATACACTACTGGATGGTCCTCCAGTTGAGTTGCCACTACTTTTTCAATTATTTTCACCAGAAATATACGGTTGAATACTGGTCTGTAATTAGCCATGCAGTCTGGGTCTAATAAAGGTTTTAGAGGATCTGGGAAGTGTCCAGTTTTTAGTGAACACTGCACTATTATTGTGAGGGCTGGGGCAAGTGTTTCAATGCATGCAGATATAAGCTGAGTTGGAGCAGGGTCTAAGTCACGTGTAGCAGGGTGTAACTTTTGCATGGTTCTTTTAACTCCCTCTATATCCAAATTGGTAAAAGTGGACCACAAACTGGGACAATCTGGCATTCCATTGTAGTGGTTCTGGTGTGTAACTGTGACTGTGGTAGAGGCTTGGATTGAGGAAATCTTGACTCTGAAGAAGATCACAAATGCTTCACACTTCTCCTGAGAAAAGTTGGTGGGGATATAATGCATGTTGGTTTGCAGAGCTTTTCTACTGTGCAAAACAGGTGCCTGGGTCTATTGTGGGAGAGTGCAATATCGGGTGATAAAAAAATAGTTTTTCTGAGTTATCTTAAATTATTATATTATTATATTATTATTATATTTAGATGTTTGGTATGTTTGTCCTGTGCCACTTTCTCTCGAGTTTCTCTGATGGTGCTATCAAACCACGGTGCATTGTTGTGGGTTTTGACAGTGCGTATGCATGTTGGTGCAATGCTTTTTAGGGTATCTCTCATGGTTTTGCTATAAAGTCAGACTAAGGAGATGGGGTCTTCACAAATGCCCATCAGTTCACTTAGATCCATATGTGATGTCACATCATGGCGTCACCCTTTTTAATGAGCAGTGTTTGACCAAGTTCTGAGTCTGGGGTCTGATTGTGATACATAGAGAAGTAAATGAATTGGTTATCTGACCAAACAACTGGATTTACAGTTACTGGAGACACTTCAAGTCCAGACTGGAACAGTAGATTAAGTGTATGACCTTTTCTGTGGGTGGAAGTGGGACAATTTGTGTGAAGCTGAGTGCACTCATGAAGCTGGGGAGATCCTGCCCAAGCAGGGAGGGTGTCATCAATCCAATTGTTAAAGTCTCCCAATATAAGACATCTGGGGTGTTCAAGGATTAAGCCAGCCAAAAGGTCTGAGAGTTCCTGAAGAAATCTCTTCCCATCTCCTGGGGGTCTGTATATTAACAGTATCTGGAATCCTCTATCTATTAAGTGACTGGCAGCTACGCATTCAAAAGTTTGGGGTTTGTGGACTGATATTGGTCTGGGATTCAAGCATGATTTCACACAGATCATAACTCCACCTTCCTTGCGATCTTGTCTTGGGTGGTGGAACACCATGTAATTGCCTGGAATAGCTGCCTCTAGAATAGGCCCCACATTTTAATCTAGCCATAATTCTGTAATGCACACTAATTTGAATGTTTCAATAAGGTCGGCAATAATAGCTGTGTTGTTTCTTATTGATCTGGCATTGCACAGTGTGACAGATCCCTCTGTCTTAGAACTATAGTTCTTTCCCGGTGGATTTGTGTAATTGCCTGTCCGTACTTCCCCGTTCATTTGTTTTATAATCTACTGAACAAACTGCCAAACGGCTGGCCACCCAGAAGAGGAGTGTGCTGCTGGTTAACCTATTGCCTGCAATTCGAACGTTGTGGTTAACCGCAGACACCTCCTAGTTGAAACCGTATGCTGGGTGGTCGTCGTTCGTATGCCAACCACGAGGCGGCGGCCATCTTAGATGCACGAATACACAGCGGTGTTCGTCGACAAACTTATGGAACTCAAAATTGACTTTTTTTCTCCCGAACACCGCTGAAAACCGCCGACCTCCATTCTTTGTCATCCGGCATACGAACACCGGTCCGTTCGGGACTTTTTATTTCATGAATGGACTTAACCCAGATAGCCATCCCATGGAGCCCTTCGTATACAGAAAGAAGAGTGTGAAAGACTTTGGCTCCATGGCGATTAAACTGTGTGTATTGGATCTGAGCGCCATTCGGTAATAATGTGCACTTAGATCTAGGATATCTGGGCATACGTTTGTGACGAGACCAATCTTGCCACTGTGCATTGGAGGAGCCTGGTTGCCTGCATCCTGCCTCTTGACTATGGACCAGCATTTAAATACTTTATTTTCCAATGCAGAAAGGTCTATTCATGTATTTCTGCCCTGGCGTTCGGTAGATTCTCGGATTTACTGAATGAACTCATTTAACCCAGATAGTTGGCCATGGAGCTTATTCGTGTAATAAAAGACTTTGGCTCCATGGCAATTGAACTGTATGTGTGTGGTCTGAGCGCCATTCAGTAATAATGTGCGCTCAGACCTAAGCTATCTGGAGATATGTTGCATGTCTGTATTTTATGTTTATTGTATATTTTATTGTATTTTACTGTCTTTTTGCTGCCATGTGCTTAGTGGAGTATTGCCTCTGTCTTTGGAGATGGTTGGATTGCTTCCCAGTTGTCTCCAGGATTGAAGACTCTGTGGAGCTGGTTTTGGGCAGAGGGGCCATGCTTCCTTTGGTCACAGGGGACTTCGATTTATCTTTTGAACCAATGGACCAATTTGGATGATTTTGATGTGTGTTTGTATTTGGAGTGTGAGTTTTGTGTGAATTTGATGTATACTTTGGGAGTTATGAATAATGTGGAAAAACTGTGTTTCTCTGCCTGTGATAATTGCATTAACCCATTGTGTGGGGAGGATTTTGTGTGGGAGTGTCTGAGTGTATTGTGCGTGTTTATTGGTTGTTTTGCAAAGCCCTATGGGTGGTACTAATGTGTATATAACAACAATAAACCCACAGCTCTGTCTGTTCACTGCATGACCCTCAACACAGAGCTTTGTCTCGTTCTTGGGGGGATTTACTGTATGCTGTTAGAGACTGATTGCCAGGAGTGTAAGCCGCTTGGGTGCTTTTCCTGTTCAGCTGCTAGCAGCTATTCGTGAGGTTCCAGTTCGGGAGTTTGGAGTGTTACTTTGTATCCTGTTCGCGAGTTTTGGGATCTGCGGTAGCTGTGCCTGTGTCTCTGGAAGGGGAAGATCTACTAAACGGTGGTTTATTCCTTTTATGCCTTGGGTGCTGTTACAACATTATATGTGTGGAATGCATTAGGTAGTTTTGAAGTTATGGAATTTTATGTATTTTTACTGTAATATTTAAAATGGCGTTTTGCCTCTATCCATGGAGATAATTGGATTTCTTCCCAATTATCTCCAGGATAGAGAGGAGGGGTTGCTTGTACAAAGGGGATGGTTTATGTCTGCGCCACTGTGATTGGCTAATGTATAATACTTGTCCCAGTCTTCCATCTGGTCCCCTAGGGGAGTGTCCACCAGGTGGGAGACCTGCATAAATACCGGGCAGGTAGCCCTCATTAAAGCAGATTCCTGTTTTACCCTCAAGACAGAGCTTGGTCTCGTGTTTGGGGGGATTGCTACTTTGGAGTATTCTTTCGCCTGTTCCAGGAGAGGAGGAGTTCGTATGAGTCTCTGTTCAGGAGTTTGAAGCATTCCCTTATTCCGTTCTGGAGTTTGGCGGTCTACAGCAACGGTGCCTGTGTCTCTAAAGGGGGAAGATCTACTAAACGGCGGTTTCACTCATTTATAAACACAAAAAGAATTCAGCGCTAGTAATCACAAAATTAGTCAAGGTAGGCAGCAACCCAAATGAAGGAAAACCCCTCGGGTCCTTCGGTGGATAGATACAAAAAGATATGGAAGGGCTGCGCCAAATAAGGGTAGATAGTCCAGTAAAGTATTGCTAGGGTGCCAATCCATCTATTGGCACCCTAGCAATACTTTACTGAACTATCTACCCTTATTTGGCGCAGCCCTTCCATATCTTTTTGTATCTATTCACTCATTTATGCCTGGAGTGTCTTAACACACAGGATTGATCTGATTGGACAGTCATGAGATTCTGAGCTTTTGCTCTGTATTTTGGAAACAGTGTGTCTTCTAACAGGGATCACACAAAGACGTTTCTTTGATTTGATAGTGTGGTTTTTGTGGCTTCTAGGTTGAATCCCTTCAATTGGGCTTGCAGGTAGACAGGGTGGTGGAGCAGCGGTGATAGTGTCAGAAGACTGAACTTTAAGTTTTGATTTTCCTCCATGACAGCCCCTGTCAGTCCATTTGAAGATGCCAAGTGATTTTAGGGTAACCACTAGCGAGGAATTGAGTGCAGTGACCGCTTTTTGGGGTCTTAGGGAATACAGATATGAGGGAGTATAGCTGATCATTCCCTCAGCAGTGAAGGAGTTAAAATTGCTTCTAGTTTTTGTAGGAATGTTAGCAGTGGGGGCTGGTTACATTTCCCTGCTCTATACGATTCAGGCCAGAGTGAGGTGTGGGATTTTTCACTTCAGGCTGCATTGTAGATAACAGATAAGAGAGCGCGCATGCAGGTCAAATTACAGGAGTTTAAAACCAATGTGTTTTAGTGAAATACAGTAGTTTTCATCAATTAGTTTTCTTAGTGTTTAGAAATGAAATCTGAGCATTGCTGAATTGATGATCAAATCCAAAACCCAATTTACACATGGAGGTGAGTCGTTTTTTAGTTTAAATGTACCTTGTTTGTGGTGTTCAGCTGAAGGTATCTCTTCCTGTTAGTAAGATGGTCCAGTGGAAGTATATTTCAATCCGTTGTGTAATGCCATCTGCTCAATTTTGGTAAATCCACTTGTGTGATATGTGGAGTCGATATTGGTCCTTGAAACATTTGTGATGTATTATGGGTGTAAGGAGGTTAAAATTAAGATAATTCCTGTTGCGGTCAGGAGCCTGAGAAAAATGTGGCAGCCAGCAGGGACAACTAAAGAAGAGACTTGAATCATGGTACCCTATCTGCTCCTATCTTCTATTCTGATTGCATTCCTCATGACGTTGAGATGTATGTACAAGCCACAACACAATTATTCGTTGGTGTTACCAGTTAGTAATAATATATATGCTGCAAATTACATAACATTTGGTGTGTTTTATTGTCTTATTGCTGGCAGCATTCTTGTATTCCAAGTGTTTGAACCCATGTAAATAAATTCAAAACTTCATGCCACTTTTACCCTATTTTGTGCGTTTTTGTGGTTTTATTGCATACTTCAATATACTCATAACATTCTACAGACCTTTGTTCAAAGTTATATAAATGTATTGATATACCATAGTCAAACAAACATTCTGATACATCAATATGGGCCTTGCTCAGAATATAATTTTAGATGGAAATATATAGATAGACAGACAGATACAATTTAGTAAAGTTAAGTGATACTATTTTAGAGTGTTAGTTTGTCAATATTTGCCACTTAGGCAGGTAATCAGAATTTAATAACAGAATCTCTCTACTGGTTTAAAAGTCGCCTAAATTTCATTTGCTTGTAGTTTGACATTTACAGCTATTCTTGGAAGGGCAAATTAGAAATCAATGACGCTCCTTCAAGCTTATGCCAATGTTCTGTAAGAAAAGACATTTAAATGTGATTTTTAGAAAAATGTTAAGCAAGATTAATTGGAAATGTGCAGATGCCTGTTTATATGATTAGAAAGAGGTAAAATCATTGACGGTTTACTAAATATCGGATGCATTCAGTAAGCAAGCAGATATCAAGTAGATAATGCTCAGGATAGAACTGGGCAAACAGGATAAAGTTTACATCACACAGGCACAAAGTACTATGAGATAGGCATATCTTCCACACTAACGTGAGCAATGATGAAGGTATTAAAAGTATTGTGCTGTCAAAGCATTTGGAATTTAAACTCAGTCTGAATAGCTTTATAATTAAAAGACACAAAGTGTAAAAATAGGTCAATGATAAAAATAAACCACCAACTAGGTTAGGTCATGTAACCAGTATCCTATACCTGCCACCGATCCATTGCTTCACCTGTCTTTCTATCTATTTTCCCATATATGTGGTTTGGAGCTCTCCTTCCAATTATTAATTTCACTATGGTTCTGGAAACAGGAGCCAAGTGCATTGTAACCCGAGTTTAACCCCTTAAGGACCAAACTTCTGGAACAAAAGGGAATCATGACAGGTCACACATGTCATGTGTCCTTAAGGGGTTAAAGTCAGAGTATAGTGGAAACCTACTGGATACCACACTCACCAAGTAAGTCATTTGCTCCGAAACCAGGGCTGGCCAACTCCACCTTCAAAATGTATTCACCTCTTTTTTTTTGTTGTTGCTTTTTTAACCCCTTAGTGACAAGTCTGTTTTTTTTTTATTTTCTTACCGTTAAGGACCAGGGCTGTTTTTTGCATTTCTGCATTTTGCATTTGTGTTTATCTGTAATTTTCCTCTTGCTCATTTACTGTACCCACACATATTATATACCGTTTTTCTCACCATTAAATGGTCTTTCTAAAGATACCATTATTTTCATCAAATCATATAATTTACTATAAAATCATTCTAAAATATGATGGCATTTTTAAAAAAAAAACACACTTTTTCTAACTTTGACCCCTAAAATCTGTTACGCATCTACAACCACCAAACAACACCTGTGCTAAATAGTTTCTAAATTTTGTCCTGAGTTTAGAAATACCCAATGTTAACATATACTTCGCTTATTTTTGCTAGTTATAGGGCAATAAGTACAAGTAGCACTTTGCTATTTCCAAACCATTTTTTTTTTCACAATTAACGAAAGTTACATTGAAACACTGATATCTGTCAGGAATACCTGAATAACCCTTCACATGTACATATTTTTTAAAAGAAGACAACCTACGGTATTTAACTTGGGGTGTTTTGACTATTTTCATGCAACCATTTTACCACCAATCTATGCCAAATTTAAAAAAAAAAAATCGATTTTTTTTTTTACACACATAGCAATTTAAGAATACATGTACTGGGAAACTTAAGGGTTACTGCCAGAGAACACCCTGTGATAGAATTTACTTTGATTCCAAGGTTCAAGCTTATAGGTGTCATATTAGATATCCTATATTAAAATTGGCTAACTTGCACTCAGGAAATGCTTAATGCTTAAAAGGAAACTTAAGACCATATATGTCTAGTTCCGGGAGCAGATAGTCCCCACCTGAGCTGTCTCTTCTAAATCAGTCTGTTCTTTCTTTTTCTCAGAACTTATCTGTTATATGTACATGACATTCATCCCCATGTCTTATTTGAACTCCTTTCACCCTTTCACTCACTTCCTACTACTGTCCTATGAGTATTTGCACATAAGCACTTACTTTTTAATGTACAAAAACACAACTGACAAAATAAAGGTCAGAGGCTTATTTTGATTACCAACAGGTGTCTGGTGTCTAATTCACGCTTCTCCAAGTGCACTTGAAATAATAACAATTTGGGCTACCTTGAATATACCAAAGATCACATTGGATTTATATCAAACCCAATATGTGTTCAGCAACATCTCCTGAGTACAGTGATGCCACTCATGTATAGTGTGTCGGGTTCTCTGGGGGCTAAAAGACCATATCTGGAGGGTGCACATTTCAGTTTTCCCACTTGGCATTTTCACAGCTGGTCATCATGCACCCATGTCCTATTTGGGACAATTTTGAAGCCGGCCAATGTATTATTTTTGTGTGTTATTTTTCTCTCACATTGTACTAGACATGGATTCTCAGTTCCTGTTATGTGTTACTGACACCCCAATATGTATTCAGCAACAACTCCCAAGTACAACAGTACCCCAATGTACAGGTTTTATGGGTTTTTGCAAACTTACAGGGGTCAAATGTAGGGCTTTTCCATGTTTGCACATTGAAATTTGCCAGATTGGTTTGCTGGGCCTATGTTGCCTTTTAAACCGTATGGCAGCCCAGGAATGAAAATCAACCCCATCATGGCATACCATTTGTAAAAGTAGACTATCCATGGTATTTAAATAGGGGTATGTCCAGTCTTTTTTAGTAGCCACTTAGTCACAAACCCTGGCCAAAATTAGTATTTATATATATTTTTTTTACATTTTTCACACATAATATCATGGGTGAAATGTCAGTTTATCAGTATAATAAATTATACTGCTCTAAAACACTCATATTTGTGTAGAGTAATGTCTCACGAGTACAACAGTACCCCTCAAGTACAGATTTTATGGTGATTTGGAAAGTTACAGGGTCAAACATAAGATTTGCCAATCTCTGTTTTTGTAAATTGCTGATTGCCTTTGAGACGGTATGGCAGCCCAGGAGTGAAAATTAACCCAACCATGACATACCATTTGAAAATGTAGACAACCCAGGGTATTCAAAATGGGGTATGTCCAGACTTTTGTAGTAGCCACTTAGCCACAAACACCTGCCAAAGTTAGCGTTCATATTTGTTTTTTGCATTTTTTTACACAAAAACTGCATTTTTATTTTATTTTAAATTCTTTATTTTGGTCACTCAGCATGTACAGAAAGCAGTGTAATAAACAGAGTGGGTCATGCCCTGGCCAAACAAGAACAGAAGCATATTAGATGTCCAGTACATGGGATCATGCTGAGTGGGTTTTGATTTTTTAAGATACATTTTAGTCAACAATATAATATCACAGTAATATTAAAACGGCCCCTGGGCTTATGATTAACAATTAGTTATATTAATACCAGGTTATCTCGTTTCGGCTTACGTGCTCCAGGGAGAGGAAAAGCCCCCTTTGGGGATATACAGCATCAAATACACCTATCTGTTGGATTAAGGAGGGAGGGGGGGGAGTCACGGTGGTGCTAGTGTGGTCTTCTCTGATCTAAGGCGATTGTAGGCTTTTGTGCCTCTGGTTGCATTGCAATTTAAAAAAAAAATGTAACTTAACAAGAATAAGGGTTAAGAGGAGAGCAACAACAAAAACACAACAGAGAGAAGAAAAAAGAAAAGTTCGGGTTAAGGTGGAACTTCAGTCCTCTCCAGCGCATCAGTGTTCTTAAGGTTTAAGGTCACTGTCTCTGAGGTTGTACGCTAGAGTGTTTACCAGTGAACAAGAAAAACACATTTGAATGTGGTTATTATTATTGTAGTCTTGGGATTTTAACGACAGGCTCTGTGGCATCCGGGATGGTGGAGAGTTCTCCAATCAGTGCAGTTCCTTCAGGTTGTGTTACCTGCTGGTATGGATTGACGGGATGACCTGGGTATGAATTATTTGGCATTGGTGGGGTCAAGCCTGGTTGAGGTGGCCGTGGATTCCGTGTGTGGGGTTTTTAGGCCCAATTGGCCCAGGTACGTGTCCAGGTCCTGCGGGCTTCTCGCCCGGTAGGCAGTCCCCTTGGCAGTAAATGTAATCAGCCGCGGTGTGCCCCAGCGCTACTGGATGTCATTGGCTCTCATAAGTTGTAAGCTTGGTTGCAGTGTTTTACGCCAACTTAGTGTACTTCTTGTGAGGTCAGGGAATAACGCAATTTGAGAGTCCTCGAATATTAGAGGGGATTTCTGCCAGCTCTCTGCCAGGATAGCGGCTTTGTCTCGGTGGGTCTAAAATTTTATGACAATGTCAGCTGTAGCGGTTGGAGGTGCGTTTGTTGGTTTAGTCAGACGGAACACTCCATCGATTTTTACGAGTTTGGCCTGTTTGGGCTGCAGGAGGGTCGCTATTAGGCGCCTCACGTAGTGTGGGAGGTCAGCAGGCCCTATTTCGTCGGGTATCCCTCTAACCTTTATGTTCGCCTTTGTTCTTCCAAGGTCTCCACTTTCTCCTCTGTGCTCTGTTGTTGTTTGTAAAGGTTTGCAATTTTAATTCCAAGTTGTGTAAGCGCGTGTCATGGGAGCTTGTTTTGGCCTCCAGATGGGTAAGCCCTGTGGTAGCCCCCTCTATGGCCTCTTTGAAGTATTGCAAGTCTGTTGCAAGGTCCTGCCTGACTTCTGTGAACATTTTGGTCAGCAGGGCTGCTGTTACTGGTTCTCCTGTCGCTGAGGGTGCTTTGGGCTTGGGCCCTAAGGGCTGATTGATCGGAGCCCCTTCTCCATGGTCTGCGTAGAAGTCACCAGAGGAGTCAGAGTACTCGTCCTCCCCCAGCGCCATTTTCTCCCATGCGGCCCTCTGTGAGTTCTGTAGGAGTTCGCCGATGTCTCAGCTGAGAGGGGCTTTGTCCGACTTTAGTTTTTTATTTTTCTTGCCCATTGTCTTCTCCTCGGTTGGTGAGTGTGGTTTGGAAGGGGTAGATGCCCATATTCTGCCAATTTCAGGTGTTTTTCCTAGTTTCTGTCTTTTCTAGTCTTTGCTGGTCCGCAGCTAGCTCCGCCCCCCATTTTTTGAATTTTTTTTAAAACAAAAACTGCACGTTTACTGGTGATATATAAAAAAATTATCTATTTAGCCTTGTACTGCAGAGAGCCCCAGTTGGAATTTTTTTCCCCAAGTAGGTTAATCTCATAAGAGCAGACATTAGGCTGTTAGTGTAGGACTTGCCAAAGATGGGGTACATTGACGTTGTGGCAGGCTTATGCAATGTATGATCATATAATGTAACTAAACCCCCATTATTTTTGCCTAGATTAGGTGTTTTTAAAAAACCAAATAAAATCTTTCAACATTGAAGTTGCTGTTTAGTGGATAGGTGAGTGCGCTGGATCTTGTGTATTGTATTATTTGGCCCCCAGCAGCACCCCCATTTGTGCATGTTAAGGTGAGTGCAGCCAACCCCCTCTTGTTTTTATATATATATATATATATATATATATATATATATATATGTTTGGGAGTCTAGCTAACTCCTTGGTTTTGCACCCCTCCCTGTCACAGGTGCCTCATCCCAGGGCCCTATTTAGCCTTGTACTGCAGAGAGCCCCAGATGGAATTTTTTTCCCCAAGTAGGTTAATCTCATAAGAGCAGACATTAGGCTGTTAGTGTAGGACCTGCCAAAGATGGGGTACATTGACGTTGTGGCAGGCTTATGCAATGTATGATCATATAATGTAACTAAACCCCCATTATTTTTGCCTAGATTAGGTGTTTTAAAAAAACAAAAAACAAATACAATCTTTCAACATTGAAGTTGCTGTTTAGTGGATAGGTGAGTGAGCTGGATCTTGTGTATTATATATATATATATATATATATATATATATAAAAATATAATACGTGTGTGTGTGTGTATATATATATATATATATATATATTTATAGTATCTCACAAAAATGAGTACACCCCTCACATTTTTGTAAATATTTTATTATATCTTTTCATGTGACAACAGTGAAGAAATGACACTCTGCTACAATGTAAAGTAGTAAGTGTACAGTCTGTATTACAGTGTAAATTTGCTGTCCCCTCAAAATAACTCCACACACAGCCATTCAACCATTGGCAACAAAAGTGAGTACACTCCTAAGTGGAAATGTCCAAATTGGGCCCAATTAGCTATTTTCCCTCCCCGGTGTCATGTGACTCGTTAGTGTTACAAGGTCTCAGGTGTGAGTGGGGAGCAGGTGTGTTAAATTTGGTGTTATCGCTCTCACACTCTCTCATTCTGGTCATTAGAAGTCCAAAGTGTCACCTCATGGCAAAGAACTCTCTTGGGATCTGAAAAAAAGAATTGTTGCTATACATAAAGATGGCCTAGGCTATAAGAAGATTGCCAAGACCATGAGTGTATCCAACAAGGACGAGGAGTAGCCTCTATATAGGAAGCGATTATTCATTTCTTGTAGTTGATCTTCAGCTTTGGTTGAACTTGAGTTGTTACAGAGAACTGTAAGAAATTGAGTGTATGGAACAGATTTGAACATATGCGGTGGATGAAAGCTTTGTCGGTTTAAGATGATATTTCCATCTGTGCTTTTCTTGTATAATGTGTAATTTAGGGAACTATTTTCCCATGTTATTGACAGATCCCAAAAAACTGACTGTATTCCTACTATATTCATGTGTAATAGGACCAGGATGGGTATTGATCTTATTTATTAATTTCTGAAAGGATTTTTCGTTTCCCAACCAAATGATAAAGCAATCATCAATGTAGCATTTAAAAAATAAAGTAGACTGCTGAAAAAATTATTTCAAGATGGTTTCCTTGCACATGTGCACACAAGCATTGGCGGATAAGGGCACCATAGCCACCCCCATTGCTGTGCCAGTCTTCTGAATGTAGTATTTGTTCTCAAAACGAAAATAATTAAAACTTAATGTTAACCTCAGTACTTCCAATAGGTATTCTACATACTGTCCTTGATATTTAGGAGATGAGTGTATTAGTTCTCTTACTGAACTATCCCCTCCTCATGGGGGCTCACGGTATAAAGACTGGAGATGTCTATAGTTGCCAAAAGTATATCTCCGTCTGGTAATTGTAGGTGTTGTAAAATTTGAATTAAAGAGCCACTATCACGTAGGTAAGGATCAATGTGTTTAATGGGTTCCTGTAAATGATGGTCATCCATCCAGGATGCCCCCTATTGAAGAAACTATAGGTCTCCTGGGAGGTGACATAATGCTTTTGTGTAATTTTGAAATGGTGTATAGTATCATTATTTTTGAATAATTTTGAATAAGGTACTTCATCTCATTTTGAGTAAGGATGCCAGCCTCAAAACCTCTGGTGATAGTTGTTCGTATAATTTGCATACATTTCAGTTGGATTGAATGTAATATGTTCATAAGTATCAGCATGTGATAATTGCCCCATGATTTCTGAATGATAGTCTTCATAATTGAGGATGGCGATTCCCCCGCCCTTATCATATATATATATATACTAAACAAAATTATAAACGCAACACTTTTGTTTTTGCCGCTATTTTTCATGCGCTGAACTCAAAGATCTAAGAATTTTTCTATGAGCACAAAAGGCCTATTTCACTCAAATATTATTCACAAATCTGTCCAAATCTATGTTAGTGATAGTGAGTACTTCTCCTTTGGCAAGATAATCCATCCACCTCACAGGTGTGGCATATCAAGACGCTGATTAGACACCATGATTATTGCACAGGTGTGCCTTAGGCTGGCCACAATAAAAGGCCACTCTAAAATGTGCAGTTTTATCACACAGCACAATGCCACAGATGTCACAAGTTTTGAGGGAGCAAGCAATTGGCATGCTGACTGCAGGAATGTCCACCAGAGCCGTTGCCCGTGAATTGAATGTTCATTTCTCTACCATAAGCCGTCTCCAAAGACGTTTTAGAGAATTTGGGAGTACATCCAACCGGCCTCACAACCGCAGACCACGTGTAACCACACCAGCCCTGGACCTCCACATCCAGCATCTTCAACTCCAAAATCGTCTGAGACCAGCCACCCGGACAGCTGCTGCAACAATCGGTTTGCATAACCAAAGAATGTCTGCACAAACTGTCAGAAACCATCTCAGGGAACCTCATCTGCATGCTCATCGTCCTCATCGGGGTCTCGACCTGACTGCAGTTTGTCATTGTAATCGACTTAAGTGGGCAAACGATCACATTCAATGGTGTCTGGCACTTTGGAGAGGTGTTCTCTTCACAGATTTCACTGTACAGGGCAGATGGCAGACAGCATGTATGGAGTTGTGTGGGTGAGCGGTTTGCTGATGTCAACGTTGTGGATCGAGTGGCCCATGGTGGCTGTGGGATTATGGTATGGGCAGGCGTACATTATGGACAATGAACACAGGTGCATTTTACTGATGGCATTTTGAATGCACAGAGATACCATGACAAGATCCTGAGTCCCATTGTTGTGCCATTCATCCACGACTATCACCTCATTTTGCAGCATGATAATGCACAGCCCCGTGTTGCAAGGATCTGTATTCAATTCCTGGAAGTTGAAAACATCCCAGTTCTTACATGGCCAGCAAACTCACCGGACATGTCACCCATTGAGCATGTTTGGGATGCTCTGGATTGGTGTATACGACAGCATGTTCCACAGCAACTTCACACAGCCATTAAAGAGGAGTGGACCAACATTCCACAGGCCACAATCAACAACCTGATCAACTCTATGCGAAGGAGATCAGCATTTTGATATGCCACACCTGTGAGGTGGGTGGATTATCTCGGCAGAGGAGAAATGCCCACTAACACAGATTGAGACAGATTTGTGAACAATATTTGATTTGGAGCTTCAAACGCCCACAGGGTCACTGCTTATTACAGGTCGGTTTCATCTAAGGCAGCAGCGGCTCTGGCCCAGTCCAAAACTCGTATCAATTTTAGTCAGTTGGACACAGAGCTGTTCTACAGGCATTGCACCGGCTTAAGACCCTTGTCTTGTGCGGTTTGCTCCTCTATCTCACACTCCTCCAACTTGTGTCCCTTCAAAGCGGAACACTCTAAGTCTCACCCCTCCACTTCCTACCCATCCTCCAACCCCTCCGTGAGTCAGGATAGGGGTCAGAGAGATAAGCTGGGCAGACCAGTTGTATTCCTGGGCAAGGCGCAGGAGTGCAACAACTTGAATGCGGGAGCATGTAACTACAATGTCTGCAGGTTGTTGCATATTTGCTCCATCTGTTTTAGGGCGCATACAAAAGCCATGTGCCCTTCTTAGCTTTTCCCTAGGAAATGACTTACGGAGATTAACATCGACACCTTACCTTACCATTTACGCACCCACCCCTCCCCTCACCTGGTGCAATATTTAATTTCCGGTTTTTCTGATGGTTTCCACACAGGGTTAGTAACACTCCCAACAGGCACACTAGAATGCCCTAATTTACTCTTGGCTACAAATGACCCATCTGCTGTTGATGTGTTGCTGTGGAGAGAGACCACATCAGGTTTTATGATTGGTCCTTTGCCGCACCCTCCTTTTTTCACAGGGGGGAGAAATATGTCTGGTTGTCATGGGCATAAGGTAGTGGCGGAAACCAAAATAATAAATACATTGCCAAGAGAGGCAGTATAATGAGAAAACAAAAGGCAAAAAGAACATCGCTTTTGGAAACTTAAACCAAGACAGGACAAAGGGCGTAGGTGCCATTAGAAAAGGAGACACTGAATAAGTGCTGGGAGAGATAGGATGAGAACCAGGGCTAGACTGGGACAAAAATTCAGCCCAGGCAGTTAAAGGCAGAGCAGCCCACTAAGAAGGGTGGGCCAGAAAGGTGGCGTGTTATGTCACCACCAATGACAAGCACCCCATGCCCACCCAATTGGTATGTCAGTGTGATGCCCCTCCAGAGCATTCAGTGCTCTTTGATGGAGAAAATGTCCTATTTTTTTCTGCACAACGCAAGCATATGCGTTTGCTAGTGACTTGTCTCTGGTGTTCCCAATTGTGGGATGCCACAGAACAAGAATGGAAAAGGATTGTTAAAGTGTGTTTTGCACATGTGGGGATGCTCCATGTGGTGTTGTATGTGTTTGGATGTTTTTTATGTGATTGCATGTGTGTAGAGGAGACAGTTTATGTTGTAGAGTGTAAACGGGTCTGTTTGTGGTGTATAATATGTAGCTAGGGCCTGTATGTAAGGACTGTAATATGTGTATCTAGGAGTTGCAGGGGGTGGCATTGTGTGCATGCATATAGGTGTTGTAGTGCAAGTGTATGAGTGCTATGGTGGGGTGTTTATAGAGGGTATAGAGTTTGTAGTGCATTTGTATGTGTGCATGCAGGAGGTATAGGCAGTATAGAGTGTGTGTGTAGTGTGTGAGTGCATTGTATAGGGGGTATAAAGTGTGTGTGTGTGTGAGTGCAGGTGTAGTGTGTATATAGGGTGTTTAGTGTGTAGGTGCAGGAGGTATAGTGTGTATATAGGGAATGTATATAGTTACATAGTTACATAGCTGAAAAGAGATTTGCGTCCATCAAGTTCAGCCTTCCTTACATATGTTTTTGCTGTTGATCCAAAAGAACCCAGTCTGAAGTGTTTCCAATTTTACAACAAACTAGGAAAAAATTCCTTCTTGAACCCAAAATAGCAGTCAGATGTCTCCTTGGATCAAGCAGCTATTACCCCACTAATTAGAAATTATATCCCTGTATGTTATGTTTTTGCAAGTATTTGTCCAATTGTTGTTTAAACATCTGTATGGACTAGGATAAAACCACCTCTTCAGGCAGAGAATTCCATATCCTTATTGCTCTTAATGTAAAAAAAATAACAACTTTTCTTTGCCTAGATGAAATCTACTTTCTTCCAGCCTAAATAAGTGACCTTGTGTCCTATGAATAGCCCTGTTTATGAATAGATTTTCAGAATATGGTTTGTACTGGCCCTGAATATATTTGTATAATGTTATCATATTCCCTCTGAGGTGCCATTTTTCCAAAGTAAAGAAATTTAAATATTTTTTAACCTTTCTTCGTAACTAAAATGCTCCATTCCTTTTATCGGTTTTGTAGCTCGTCTCTGCACTTTTTCTAGTGCCATGACATCCTTCTTTAGAACAGGTGCCGAAAATTGCACAGCATATTCAAGGTGTGGTTTTACCAGCGATTTATAGAGGCAAAATGATATTTTCATCCCGAGAATTTATGCCCCTATTTATACATGACAAAATCTAACTGGCCTTAGTAACTGTAGATTGACATTGCATATTGTTGCCTAATTTGTTGTCTATAGCAATTCCCAAATCCTTCTCATGTGTGGTTATCCCTAATTCACTACCATTTAGGGTGTAAGTTGCTTGTGCATTCTTGACCCCAAAGTGCATAACTTTGCATTTCTCTACATTACATTTCATCTAATATTTTAGTGCCCAATCCGCCAATCAATCTAAATCCCTTTGCAGCAAAGCAATATCCTGCTAACGTTTTATTACTTTACAAAGATTTGTGTCATCTGTAAACACTGAAACATTGCTCTCAGTGCCTATTGCAAGATCATTTATAAATATGTTATATAGAAATGGTCCCAAAACAGAACCCTGAGGGACACCAC
This sequence comes from Pelobates cultripes, assembly GCA_933207985.1. Lineage (NCBI taxonomy): Eukaryota > Metazoa > Chordata > Amphibia > Anura > Pelobatidae > Pelobates > Pelobates cultripes. Next base: position 27,230,464 of record OW240920.1, on the reverse strand, counting down.
TTACCACTTTTGTCCAGCCTGAAAATTTACCATTAATGACAACTTGTACTCTATATCCTTAAGCCAGTTTTTTACCCAAGAACAAGAATATTCATCTAGAACAATTTGTTTTAGTTTGAAGACTAACCTATTGTGAGGAACCGTATCAAATGCCTTGGCAAAATCCACGTATATCACATCCACTGTAACACTCTAATCTATACTTCTATTTCATCGTAGAATGCAATTAGGTTAGTTTGACTTGACCGATGTTTCATAAAACCATGCTGATTATTACTAAAAACAAAGTTCTTCCCAATGAATTCCTGAATACTATCCCTTAATAGCCCTTCAAATATTTTCCCAGTCACAGAAGTTAAGCTCACAGGTCTATAATATAGGAAATATAGAAACATCTGCCTTCCTCCAATCCTCCGGTACAATACCTGAAACAAAAGAATCTTGAAAGATTAAATACAGAGGTTCACTTATATCCCAACTTAGCTCCTTAAGTAGGTGAATACCGTCAGGCCCCGGAGCTTTATTTACATTAATTTTCTTTAACTGTTGTAGCACCTTGTCTCGAGTCATCCAATCATAAGTTATCTGCACATTTTTCACTGCAATCATTTGCATATCTCTTGCCATAGGATCCTCATTAAAATATACTGAAGAAAAATAGTTATTTAAAATTTCTGCCTTTTTCTGGTCTTCATTAACTAACAGACCCATCTCTATATAGAGGGTGTCGTGTGTATATATAGGGTGTATAGTGTGTAGGTGCAGGATGTGTAGTGTGTATATAGGGGGTGTATAGTGTGTTGGTGCAGGAGGTGTAGGGTGAATATAAGGGGTGTCATTTGTATATAGGGGGTGAAGTGTTGGTGCAGGAGGTGTAGGGTGTATATAAGGGGTGTCATTTGTATATAGGGGGTGTAGTGTGTGTAGTGTGTAGGTGCAGGAGGTGTAGTGTGTATATAGGGGTGTATATAAGAGGTGTAGTGTGTATGTAGGGGGTGTATATAGGAGATGTAGTGTGTATATAGGGGGTGTTTATAGGGGGTGTAGTGTGTAAGTAGTGGGGTATAGTTTGTGGGGTATAGTGTGTTGGTGCAGGAGGTGTAGGGTGTATATAAGGGGTGTCATTTGTATATAGGGGTGTAGTGTGTAGGTGCAGGAGGTGTAGTGTGTATATATAGGGTGAAGAGTGTGTAGGTGCAGGAGGTGTAGTGTGTATATAGGGGTGTATATAAGAGGTGTAGTGTGTATGTAGGGGGTGTATATAGGAGATGTAGTGTGTATATAGGGGGTGTTTATAGGGGGTGTAGTGTGTAAGTAGTGGGGTATAGTTTGTGGGGTATAGTGTGTTGGTGCAGGAGGTGTAGGGTGTATATAAGGGGTGTCATTTGTATATAGGGGTGTAGTGTATGTAGTGTGTAGGTGCAGGAGGTGTAGTGTGTATAGGGTGAAGAGTGTGTAGGTGCAGGAGGTGTAGTGTGTATATAGGGGTGTATATAAGAGGTGTAGTGTGTATGTAGGGGGTGTATATAGGAGATGTAGTGTGTATATAGGGGGTGTTTATAGGGGGTGTAGTGTGTAAGTAGTGGGGTATAGTTTATGTATATAAGGACTGGATAGAGTTAAATAATCAATTTGCTAATTTCATTATTTAAATTAAAATAGAGAAAACCTACACATTTACTCCCCTTTCCCCTTATTACCTTGCAGGGGGAGAGGGAGCATGCTGCTGATCATCCCTGGTGATCCAGTGGGCTAGTGGTCTGTACCTCCACAGGAGGAGATCGCAAGAGGGTTGCCCTGCATGCAGTGTGGAGGCCCTTTGCTCCATAACCTAATTCCCTTCCGGACCATGAGGGAACAGAGCTGTTTAGACCCTCTCGGGGCCAAGCTGCTATACTTGGGCTGGCAGTGGAGATTTTTTGATCTCCCCGCCAACCTCGACCTATGGCCATTGCGGCCCATCGGGCATATGCCCGGTTTGCCCGATGGCCAGTCCGGGTCTGATGAGAACCATGAGAAGACAGTGTTATGGAGGCTGAGGGATCAAAGAGTTTGAAGAAGAAGGACATGATCAACAGTGTCAAAGGCAGCATAGAGGTTTAGAGGAATTTGTATGGAGTAGTGGCCATTGGATTTAGCCATGATTAGATTGTTAGTTACTTTAATGAGAAAGATCTCAGTAGAATTGAGGGGGAGGAAGTCAGAATGAACGTAGTCAAGGAGAGAGATGAAATTGAGAAAGTATGCCAGACAGGTAAACATAGGTCAATCCAGAAGCTTTGAAGAGAAAGGGAGCAGGGATATGGAAAGGCAGTTAGAAGGAAAGAAGAAGAAAAATTTTATTTTTCAAACAGGTACAACAGTAGCATGTTTAAGGGGATTGGGCACAATGCCAGAGTAAAGAGGGCAAATGAAGCTATGCCTTAAGGATGGCACAAGACAAAGAGAGAGAGATCTTATAAGGTGAGATGAGGTCAAGTAGAAAAGTTCAGTAGTCAGAAAGAAGGCCTGAAAAGTAGGAAAGGCACAGTCCAAGTCTGGTTGAGAGAGAAGCGAAGGGGGGGGAGAATTCTTTCTTTATAATATCTTGAAGTAAAATAGCATGCAATGCTATCAGTTGAAAGGTGGGTTTGGGGATGGCCACAGCAGGGCAAAGAAAAGAGGGCAAAGAAGAGAGCAAGATGAATGTGTAATGGTGGAAGTCTGACAAGGTGCGAGATTTCCTCCAACAACTGAATGGGAGCATCTCTGCAGGTAGATAGACTTAATGTGCAACAGTTGGAGGCACGACCGCTTGAGGTGTATGCTTGGAGCAGGGCTGCAGCATCAGGGGCTGAGGATAACATTATAAGAGGAGGAAGCGAGAGAGAGACAGGAGAAGGTAAGGATGGATGAAAATTTAGAATGGACAACAGCTGACAGTTGCTGGAGGTCAAGAGAATTCAGGTTATTCCTGCAATGAGGTGGGTTAGACTGAGAATGATGGGTGAGGGGGCTCTCAAGAATAAAAGATAAGAAGTAGTGATCTGAGAGAGGAAACTGAGTGTTACAGAGATTAAAGACTGTGCATGCATCTGAAAAAAATAAGATTGAGGGCATTGGCAGCTACATCTGTGGGAGAAGTAGTCCACCGGGATAGGCTGAGGGAGGAAGTAAGTGAAACAAACTTTGAGGCTACTGAGGTCAAGGGTGGGTTAATTGGAATGTTGAAGTCCCCAATAAGTAGAGATGGAATATAATTTGAAAGAAAGTAGAGACATACTTAAAATATCATAAGAAGACTTTTTTTCAGTGTTTTTTTTTTTTTTATTAAACCAGCCTTGGAGTGCTACACAGTAAAATTTTTCAACCGGTCGTTTGATTAGTTTAACTGTTCAATTTAATATAATACATTAAATTAGGCATCAAAAAATGAAAGATTTCCAAAGTCAAACAAAACAAAAAAATGTAATACTGTATCTTAGCAAGAACATCTTAACAAAAAAAGTTATATTTTAACTTAATATGATACAACAGAGAAACCATACTTAAAAGGTTCCATTATCTAACACTCTACCGTAACATTGCTTCATTTAAAAGATCAAATTCCAAGCAGATCATAGAACGGCATAGTGATCCTCAATAATCTAGCTGCCTTGCAGGTAGGCACCAAGCTTGGTCATCAAATTAAAGAAAATTTGTACAGCATTGTTTTTTATTTTTATTTATTTTTTAAAAATGTACACACATTTCTTTCCAAAATGTTATATATACTGAGTATCAGCTTCGATAAACAAAGCTAAAATTATAAACACAATTATACTGTTCTGTGATGAGTGGTTTTCGATTAACAAACAATGTTTAGTTCAGTCACAGGGATAGCTGGTAAAGGACTTTGTTGAGTCTCATATTACCATTGTGCCGTAGCTGTACAATATGGATAGATCCTGGCATCAACAATTTAAATGCCCAAGGGGACTGAAATGCTTGACCTATCTTGCAAACTATAATTAAAAAAAAATCAAATAAAAAAACAGTTTGGGACGCAAAGAGATAGCGGAATAACTTTCAGATGTGCTTAAAAATGTTGACTTTTTCTAAAATCCAAAATTGTTACATGGATTAGTTTCATTAAAAAAAAGAATTACAGGGAATATTTTGATATTAATAGGATGACATGGCAGTTCATTATGGGTGACAATTTCTCAAAAAAAGTCCTTCGTAGTTCATGCTTTATATCATCTGCTTCTTCTTCTTTCCAGACTGAAGGCATCAGAGGTTGGGAGGAACCCTTCTCAGGAACAGTGTAATCTTCGGACGCCAATCTCCACTTTTTCAGTACATGATCGGAGGTGGCTTTATGTACGTCCTGTTTTCTAAAGAAAAAAAGAAAAAACAAATAAAATGGTAAATTTTAATTTAAACAATATATCTAATTAATATTCATTTAGATGTTTTTATTTTAGTATCAATTTACCAAGAAGCAAATTAGTCAGCTGCTCAGAAATGTCATCTAGAAGGGCCACCCAACCAGATTACAAATGCGGGTTGTTTTTATTTTTTCATTTTTAGACATATATATATATATATATATATTTTTTTTTATTTATTTATTTAGCTGCATAGTATACATATTTACACTGTCTGTGCTATGTTAGCAACAACTACTAAGAAGCAACATAAAATATAGAACAAATGCACGTCTTACACTGTTTTCATGCACAACTTATATACCTAGTATTGATTAAAGGGACACTGTTGTTATGGTGCAAGGAGGTCCCAGGCTTTGTTTTACCATAATGGATTAAACTTTGACCGTTTAACCCCAAAAACTGGAAGATGGTGCCCAATTGCATTTTAATCAACAAATTAATCAGGCGTCTAATCAGGCGCCATCTTTCAAAGTTTGTTAATGGTTTAACCGTAAGAAACTTAATTGTGATTAAGTTATTATGGTGCCCGGAATGTTTCTTTAATGAACAATGACCAGTTTAGAGCAGGAAAGTATATGTTATATGTATATAAATTATTATAAACACAAGAAATTTAGAGACAGTTCAAACCACTATGTACATTTTTTTTTTTAAATTTGTATTTTATTGAGTTATTCTCAGTGTTATACAAATTTTCCAATGTATTTGTTAAAGCAAATGGGAAACAATCAATTTTTTGAGTATTCAGGTACAGTTACAGTTACATTGGGGTACATATGTGTGGGTGAGTAGGTTATTCATATGTATGCATTGGGTGCATCTCACAGGGTTAGGCGCCCTAGGGTCTCAGTGTCCTCTTGTTATTGTGGTGCTGTGACTTGGCCGGTCATAGATGTTTTAGGATCAGAGTGAGTCCAGTGGCAGTGGGGTCATCTAGGATCCGTGGGGGTGAGGTTTGGCGTTTGGACCATTACTTCGGTTTCTGCTTCTTGGTGGTGAGTCTTGTTATGTTTGTGTTGCTGCGTTTGGCGGTGTCTCCATGACCGTCTGTGCTGTGTGGGTTTAATGTGTACTCTGGTCGCGGCTGGTGTGGCAGGTTCTGCTTTTGCAAGAACTGGTTGGGGTCATCTCTGGATGTTAAAGTGAAGCTTGCTCCCCCCTTTTTGACTAATAACGAGCCCTCAATGCCCCACCGGTACCTGATGGTCGAGTCACGCAGTCTTCTGGCCATGGGTGCCAGCTTTCTCCTCTCTGATAGGGCGGGGAACGGGATGTCAGCGTAGATTGCTATTTTGTGGCCTTCATTTGGTACTATCCCCATTTCTCTGGAGCGCTGCATTAGTTCTGATTTTACCGCTATATCCCTTGTGACCGCTATGACATCCCTGGGTGCTTCACTTAGCGCTGCGGCTGCTTTTTTAACCCTGAACATTGATGATATCGATGGTGAGTCGGGGTTGTTTTCAGTGCCCATGGTCGTCAGCATGTTGTTGACCCACAACAGGAGTTTTGCATTTTCAACTGGCTCTGGGATGCCCCTGAGTCGCAGGTTTCTTCTCCTGTGCCGGACTTCCATTGTTGTCACCACTTTCTGTAGCTGTTGCACTTGAGAGCTGAGTTCTATTAGTTCGTGGTCTGTAGCCTGGGACTTTGCTTCCCTGGCGGTCTCTTTCAGCTCCAATTCACGCACTTTTTGGTGTACTGCCCCCACTTCAGCCTGTACCTCTCAGAGGTCCTGCTTCCACACTTTCCTAAGGTCTATTAGGAGACGTTTAATGTCACCCTTGGTTGTGGGCAACTCGTCATCTTCGGAGCCAGACATGCCGGAAGTTTCATCTGAGGAGGGTGGGTGTGAGGCAGCTCCGTCGGCCTGCGATTCTTCCGACTCATACAAGGCCTCAGGCCATCTTGGGCCTCTGTTGCAGCACCCACCGCTCGAAGGAGAGCCATATATCCGGCTGTCTCGTCTGTTGTTGGCGGTGAGGCTTTTTATTTTTGCGCCCCATTGCTTTCTGCTTTGAGGGGTAGTTGTTTTCTTCGTGATATTCTATAGTTTTCTGTTGGCTTGAGTCTTTATTCCCTGGTCCGTTACGGAGCTCTCAGGGAAGACGTCTGCTCAGCTTCGTGGTCAGCCACGCCCCCACCACTATGTACATTTTAATAAACTTCCTTAAAGAATGTATTTACTATTAACATCCAGCTTACTTTGAGAATCATTTGCTTTGAAAAATGGGTTCAAATTACTTAAAGAAGTAACAGGAATGAGCAATCTGTTTATTAAAAAAATATTTGCAAAAAGAAATCTATGTATTTAGTTTAAAATGATTTAGATCTTATATCACAACTGCCTTTTGAAATGGAAGTAATAGTGCATTTATTGCAAATATATTTGTATTTCCCCTGATTGCCATCTTATTTCTGACCATAGGCGTGTGCAGCCTAAAGCACAAACACACGCTGCATGTATATGTATGTGTATACGTATATATATGCACACATATATATATATATATATATATATATATATACACACACACATACATACATACATACACTGCTGTGTGTATGTGTGCTGTTATTGTGCTGTGTGAGGGTGGTGTGTGTGTGTGTGTGTGTGTGTGTAAGGGTGCTGGTAAATAATGTTTACTGGGATGAATGCACCATAATATATAAAAAATAAAAACATGTCAGTTGCTTTTTGAATAGTTGTAATTTTTCCTGTTTGTTAATAAAAATGTACAGTTTAATTAGGCCATTCCTGTTTTTATCTGCTCTAACCTGTCCTGTCTTTGCCAGGAAAGTCTACGTTAATTCCACATCAGCAAACAGTAAGAATGAGACTAAAAGCACAATTCTCTGCAACAATCTGTGTTGCTTTGATGATTCTCCCCATCCCTGCTTTGCATATGCCAATACCGTGTTCACCCTGAGCAGAGAACCAATAATGACCTGTTATGTGACACTGATCCTTGGAGCAATTTCAAAGTTTGCCACATTTCAATTTCAAAATGCATTTCAGCCATAATATGAGTGATTTATCATTTAGCTGTAGCTGTCAAAGTAAACTCCTAGATAAAGCAAAAACATCTGGAAGCATAAACAGCTGAGAGCAGTGGCTGAATTTTAATCCAAAACCAACGTGCTCACTTCATTAGGAGCAGGAAACAGCTAATTAGTTACTGAATGGTTTGTGTTTTAAGAGCTCTTGTATTCTATCTCCAAACAAAGATGATCTAATATGCATTCTGGACATAAACAAGAATAGAGACCAGGAAGATTATAGAACATAATATCTCCAGAGGAATGTTAAGAAGCCTGGGAAACTCTTTGGAATTAAATGCACAAAAAACAAACAACATAAGAAAAGAATAATGTATTTTAAATACAGGGTGTTAAAATTACAAATATTTTCATTTAGCAAAGATGAAGAACACAAACCTATAAGCGTTGCTGTGAAATATAAAATAAGGTGTGTTTAGGAATATCCATTCGTCTATGTAGATGCATGGACTTTCTAAATCTCAAAGACCACTGAAAAATGTGCGAATGACCAAAACGTGGTAACAGAGTATCTGCACTGCAGTTGTTATGGAATCGATATTATGTCTGTAGACACAGCTAGTGTTCCAAGAACTGAAGAAGTAGAGACTATGAAGCTTTATAACACTGTCCAGGTCTTCCTGAAATGAATACTCTAGACACCAAAACTGTTTTAGCTTAATTAAGCCATTTTGGTGTATAGATCATCCCCCTGCCATCTCACTGCTCAATTCTCTGCCTTTTAGGAGTTAAAGTACCTTTTTTGTTTCTGTCTATGCAGTCCTAGCCACACCTCTCCTACTGTCACTAACACAGACTACATGAAAACACAGTTTAATTTGTAATCAGACAGCACAGTGTGTTTACTTTAGAAGTTATCTCTTGCTCTGTTAATTGAACTGTAACCACACACAGGATGCTCCTGAAGGCTCTCTCCATACCTCCATTTTGAAAATTTCCTGATTTTTAAGACAGGCTTGCCATCCACAGATTACAGATTTACTTATTGAAAATTTAAAAAAAAAACAATGATCTAAAGATTTGTCTGTGTCCATTCGTAAGCTGTTTGTTATTTGTTCAATGTTTCTTTGTTTATAGCACTGTGACTGAAATGCAAAGTGTTTTGGCATGCATGTGGAAATCCTTGCAATTCATTGTATGTAGTTCATCGTGGGTGGGTGTCTACATTCTACACAGAACGTGAAAGCTTATCATTTCCTGACTATTTGCCTTGAAGAATGTACAGACTGAAAAAAAGGTTTTTTTTAGTAATGAAACCTTATAACTTTTACATAATAACAATTCACTGGTACATAATAACCTTTCAGTAAGTACAAGAACCTTTGTCAGAAAAAAGCAACAATTATGTTTTACAGCCCAAGTTACAGACTTACAGTCCTTATTTAAATCTATGCGGTAGTTTTAAATATAATTGCTAGTATCTCTTTAACTGTACAGTTATCTTGTGTCTGTCAACAAATGAGCAATATTTAGATTTGGTCTCATGCTCTGGTAAATATGTGGTAAATATATTAAGCTAATGATACATGTTTTTGTAGCCATGTCACATGCACATTTTATGATCAGTAATCAAAACTTATGTGCAATCCAGGTTCCAGAACATAATTTGTAATTATATTGTTAAACATTCGTTGAATTCAGAATATCTGTATTTTTTTATTACTTTGTAAACATGCCTATGATAGAATGGTGATGAGGTCTGCCTGAGAGGCAACATGATTGCAAATTGTAGTTTGTTTGATTTACCTTTCTGAATAACTCTAGTGTCAATTTAATAACCTCATAAATTGGACCCTCCAGTTTATCTAAAGATTTAACAACAACTGTATGACCAAGAATTCTGAGAACGATAGTTCAAAAATATATGCCAGAGAATTTGGGGAAAGAGCCATGGAAACAATGCTTTAAACTCCTAAAATATAAATTTTTAAGTTGATGTGAAGACAAACATTTCCTCGTCACTTAGTGTCCACCACCAATCCATCCAATGTTGCTTATTCCCACAATCTTCTGTCTTGTACTGGCAATGTCCATGCCAATTTGGCAGTGTTAAATCTCTACCAACCATGCACACTTGCATCTCCTGGCGTAACCAAATTGCTGTCAAATTCCCATCAAATTTGTACTATAAAAGCTATTAACCAATAGCAAACCATTGCCCATTTATGGTTCTCGCAACGGATCAAGTTGATTTAACTATTCTGGTATCTTGTTGATGTCTGGCTCATTATTCTAGGTTTTTCATTTTCTATTGTCCTTACCATGGAGGTTTTTCCATCGTTTTAACTTTGCCTATTTTGGTTTTCACATTTTTGAAAGTATTCTGTAATTACACTCTGTTTTTTTTATCCTTTCATAGTTGCTCTGATTTGTGTTTGCATGTTTTGTTGTAATATAGTCTAGCATATTTCCATCACTTTTGCCTAATTTTAACATTTTAAATGTAACACTCCTGTCCAATAACCTCCATCCAAACATTTCAGTCTGGCTCTGAGTTCCACCATCAAACTTTCACAATTTATTTTAAGTCACATTTGGGGAGAAAAAGTCCAGACCTTCCAAACACTGAACCCCCAAATGTCTCTAAGTATGATTACATCCTTGCGTACTGTCCATGTTTATGTTCCACTAACAGGTAACTATAGGAACACAAAAATGTAATTTAAAAAAAAACTTGAAATATTGTCAAATTCATGTCTTAGTTTTTTTCTTAAATTGCATAAAAAAAGGAAATAAAATGCTTGTTGTGAAAAATATTTGTCACACACGCAATAAAAAGATAAGTATGCTTAAGGTAAATGCTTAAATAATACACTAAACTGCAATATTTAACATCTTTTATTTATTGGTACAGTAAACAAATTTGTTTTTTTAAAACTAGTCTCCACAGCATTGACATTTGTGTATTATTTATGAAGTAAAGATGTAGTTAAAATAATTCATTATTTAAGGTTTCCATTTAGAAACATCTCCTGTAAAAATTGCATACTGCAGTGAGCCATTTAGAATGACAGAATGCATGTGTGGATACAATCCTAATGGCAAAATGATAGGTCGTATTTTATTTATATAAAATAAATATATATATATATTATGTCCTAGAGAAAGAAAGGACATGGTGTGCAAGAAATCAGGATAGAATGACAGTGAAAATCATAGATATATATTTAATTTTTTAATTAAACATGAAACACTACTAATCCATGAGGAGATGTCTACCAATACCATAAGAGAATTGTACAAATTGCTTTTTATTGGAGGAAATAACATTTAATATTATATATACTATTTATGATATTTATGGTGAAAGTTAAAATTATGCCATGATGGAACTTGGTCCAAATATACATGATATAGACAGACGGAATGACGGTCTGTCAGATAGATAGACAGCCAGAGGGGTAGCTGTCATATGCACATATAATAGGGAATAAATATATGAAGGACGCTCTGCACCGTTAGTGCTGCAGTTTATTGTTGTGTTTATAGTACAAGGGATCTCTGAGTGCAGGTCTTTAGTTTATGTCAAACTGTTTTTAAACATTTTTATCAAAATTAGTTCTGCATTGTATTTGGTTTGGAGCCCGGACAGGACAGTCGACCCCAGCCCACTGTCCCAAACACAATAACCTTACTGAGACCCCTGGATACAGCTCTGAAAGCAAGACTCGAAGAACCATATTCACTACAGCAAGCTAAAAGCTTGACAACTTACCTGGGGTGTGTCAATCATGAAAAAATGAAGAAAAAAAACCATAAGAAAAGCAATGCATGATTTTAGACTATATTACCTCTTAAGACCATCTGTCCTACAAGTTGCCATGAGTTTATTCCTCAGAAAAGAAATGTCGTTGTGACACCATAAGCCTAGATTTATCAAACCAAATCCCTCTAACCAGGTATTGTCATGTTTTGCTTTCTTCATCTGAATCTCTTTCTGACCAATCCAGACTGATGTGAGTCTCTGAATCTATCTGTATTCAGTTTGAGAAGCAAAATAAAAATTTTAGATTTTTCCTTTTAGACCTTCCCCAATCTGTACTCTTCCAACCTCCTCACTGTTTTTCTAGGACAATGTTCTTATTGTGCGCATCACTAATAATTTTTTAATATTGATAAGAAAAGTCTTTAATAAAGACTGACTTTTCATTAGAGTTTTTGGTTGTCCAGCAAGACTGGATCTTGTGCCAAGCTTTGTATAAGTTGGTCCTGACCGTTATCAGAGATTATGAATGTTCGAAGCTTTATATGAGCTTGGCCTGACCACTATGGGAAATTATGAATGTTCCAAGCTTTGTTTGAGCTGGGTCTGACCATTATCTGAGATTATGAATGTTCCAAGCTTTGTTTGAGCTGGGCCTGTCCACTATCGGATATTATAAATGTTCCAAGCTTTGTTTGAGCTGGGTCTGTCCACTATCGGATATTATGAATGTTCCAAACTTTGTTTGAGCTGGGCCTGACCATTATCGGAGATTATGAATGTTCCAAGCTTTGTTTGAGCTGGGCCTGTCCACTATCGGATATTATGAATGTTCCAAACTTTGTTTGAGTTGGGCCTGACCATTATCGGCGATTATGAATTTTAAAGATTACTGTTATTATTGTGTTTTTGTTTATTAGACTATTTGTACTTTACATTTTCTGTCATTTCTCTATCCATGTGCCCACATCATTGGTATTTTTGTAAGAGAATAATAACATATATTGGTTCCAGCATGTCCCATTTGCCCCCTTTATAGTAGCTCCCCCACTATTCTTAGCAGCAACTTTACATGCTAGGCTACAGTAGTTTTAGCAAAGTCAACCTTGACACACTGTTTTGTGCAGACAAGCAAGATTAGTAAGTAGCCAGTCTGACTAATGTGCAATGGCACACACTGTATGTACAGCACAGGAGAGTACTTAGCCCTCTGAAACAGTTCAATGTAAACGATATACAGCTTAATAGCATTGTGCTGTTCTGTGTATGGAAGATTTGTATGAGCCTCTGTGCAATAAATGTATTCATTTATTTCGTTTTCCCTCTAATCAAATATTCATTTACGTAGGTTTCATTCCATTAAAGAGAATATTATACAAAGGTGAGCAAAACTGTAGATTTAGTTTAAAGCCTAATCTTGTTCTCTAGGGGTAATATTGACTATATAAAAACTGTATAAATGATATTCCGTAACACTAAAATATGCTTATAGCCCCCTTGTGCACGTTCGTCTGGTTTATAACCTACAGTGAAATGCATGAGTGGCTTAATAAGCAAGGCATTTGGATAGGATTTTACACAGAGTAAAGATCTCACAAATTCTCGGGGAGCTGAAAATCCTTCAATAATAGTAATTCTCCCTCAGGACACACATTTTAGAGCTGAAAATGCTGGGTAAATCATTGTGTGTTGTAAAACAAGATGAAAAAAAATCAGCAATAGAAAAAGAAGAGATGTATGCAGAAAAGGAAACAAAGTAGAGTGTTCTAATAGTATTCCTGTCAAATTATTGAGCTTTAAAAAAAAAAAAAAAGAAAAATCTATAATGAGAATACACCTTAAGAACCAACCCTTAAAAAAAAGAGCGCCAGAAACCAGCTGTTGTGATGTCATGAAAAGTAAAGAATTGAGACACACAAAGTGCACATGAAATAACAACAAAATAAAAATGTGGTTATAAAATTGTCAGGGAAACAATACATCTATAATCAGGGGCCATAAAATGTTGTAATGTGACTTGCAAGACTTAAGAAATAATAATAATAATCAACCCATCAACGTCATCAATAATATCAACCCGTCAGCAATGGTATCGATGATATCAACCCATCAGCAATGTGATCGATGATATCAACCTATCACTCACCAATGCTATCAATAATATCAACCCATCAGCAATGCGATCGATGATATCAACCTATCACCAATGCTATAAATAATATCAACCCATCGGCAATGCTATCGATGATATCAACCTATCACCAATGCTATCAATAATATCAACCCATCAGCAATGTGATCGATGATATCAACCTATCACCAATGCTATCAATAATATCAACCCATCGGCAATGCTATCAATGATATCAACCTATCACCAATACTATCAGTAATATCAACCCATCAGCAATGCGATCGATGATATCAACCTATCACCAATACTATCAGTAATATCAACCCATCAGCAATGCTATCAATGAGCAAACCACTTGCTGCATTCAGGAGACAGGCCTAGTGCATATTTTATATGGAAGACTATTTAATTGTGTGTACAGCTGTATTAGGGAACAAAGCAAATGTTAGGCCGAAAAGTAGCATGATGGCAATCAGGCTAACACTTAGGTCACTGTCACCAAATACTTAATTTAAAAAAGCATCTTCTACATCATTTCATACAACTCAAACATCTGTGTATGTATGGACCACAACAAACACATTTTCATGGTATCATAGGCATCTACTTAGAAATGTATGTGTGATTTTATGACTTTGAAACCAGAGCGCCCTGGTGTAGACCAATATCATACACCACAAAGCCAGAGAGGGCGCCGCACTGCCCTGATAGAATACAGGGAATGCGGATGTATCACACAAGCCAACTGACAACTTAGGGTTGTCCCTGAATTTGCATATATCCATTTATTGTTTGTAAGTCCACTGAAAGGAATAGAAACAAATAGGATTCATCACTGGAGCAAAGAGAAATAAGTAGCAATAAGGCAGCTTAAACAACACGGGCCAGAGTCTCTCTTATCCGGAGGACAATAAGGTTGTGGAAGGAAAAAGTTGGGAGAATCGCCTATCTCAGATGATATATGTAACAGGAAGAATACAAAAGCAAGGGAAATTATAGAGTGCAGTGTGCTATACAATCAGAGGTGCAAGAGAAAAAGAGATGCACTTACAAGAAAGAGGAGCTGTTTAGCTCCTATAGTTGGCACTTGAACGGTACACCTAAGGATATAGCGGTGCCTCTCTTGATCTCAGTTGAAAACCAGAAATAAAAAACACTATTTACCTCTATTTAATAGGAGCCCCACACTGGGCTCCAATAAATGTGAGTGCATTTCCTATCTTATCTTTTCACAAATATCAATCAATAGTGTAATATACTACACTATATATTGTCTACTTATGTGTTTTTTATTTCCGGTTTTCAACTGAGCTCAAGAGATGCACCCTAATATCCTTTTTTTCCCCAGAAAAAACATCCTTGTTTATGCTGGGCAGTGAACAATCAAATACTACTCAGATAGAAGCATTGTGGGCACAAATAATATAACATATTCTGAACACGTATTCAAATAACAATTCAGTAAACTAATTCAAAAGAAATTTGGAAGTTCCAAACCCATATTTCAAAAATTGATATCAATAAAGAAAAAAATAAATACAACATTATTAAATAGTTAAACACTTTAAGCTCAATTTACTGGGTAAATAGCCGTGTTACTTAATTCAGTTACGCTACGCTATTCTAGTCAGTTTAAAGAGCTGTGATATTTACTGTCAGGGCTCAAAGTCTGGTTTCTGAGTAACTGTATTCAAAGTGCATATCTATTTCCTTAGAATATCTGCTAGGAAAGCACAAGTCTAGGGAAATACCAGGCATAAACCTGTCAATTATAGTTCTTATAATCTGTAGAAATTGTAAAAAATAAATATTATATGCTAAAGTCTGGGATTAACAGCTTATTCAACTAAATGGCCTTGTTAAAAGGGCCCAGGAGATGCCCAGTCTTCTGGCCCCATAAGCTCATCCCTTCTCTCTGATGGCAAGAGGTTCCCAAGTTACCTTCCCACAAATAAAGCCTTACCTAACCCCCTCAATCTAATAGTAGTGAGGTTGGGGGCAAATAATGGGAAAAACTTGTGTAAAAAAATGCATTATTTGAAGGCTTTACTAAATAAAGAGTTCTCTGTTTCAACCCTAAACAAGGCCAAATAATAACAAAATATCCTCACAATTTCTTTTAAACAAATAAGACCCGATCTGCAAAAACACAATGAATAAAAAAAAAAAATACAATGCAGAAAAAAAGAATTCATGTGGGCCTCCCGAGAGCTCCGAACAGACTGGTATTCAAGGCAGGAAATGCCTCTACAAAGCACTTTCCATGCTTTGAATACTCACTCAGAGCACTATGAGTAGTTGGCTTTGAAGCCAACCAATCACAGAGCTCTGTCTTGCATACCTCGCTTTCCTTGTGATGTGCCATAAGGGAGAGCAGCGCATTGAGATACTCTCGGTTGCAGCACTGAAAGGGTTTATTGTCTGGTGTAGCCCATGTTTGAGAGGTATATTAGGAGATGCCCGGGGCATGTCTTTCTATGGTTCATGTAGGTGAAACACAGAATGAATGGCTGGTGAAGCATTATGTGTATCCAGGACACATGGGAGCTGAGGCCACAGGTACCAGCCAACCAGACCTGCCTATTGTCTTTGAACCACTCATGCATGCGCAAAGCACTACAAATGATCTTGCACAGAAACAAATATGTTCAATTACATTCTTTCGTCATTTCCTGTAACACGTCTTAAAAGTGCTACACTGGAGAAATAACCAAAAATAACAAAAAATGGGTCCTAAATTAAGACTATGCTGGATGGATATTGTGGCACACTAACACAGATTTAGACAGATTTGTGAATAATATTTGAAAGAAATAGGCCTTTTGTGTACATAGAAAAAGTCTTAGATCTTTGAGTTCAGCTCATGAAAAATGGGGGCAAAAACAAAAGTGTTGCGTTTATAATTTTGCTCAGTGGCAACCAAATCCATCCCTGACCAAAAGAGCTTGTACTCTACAAGTAAAACCAATTGCGTTTCATAACATTGAGATATACCTGCATGCAAAAGTCAATTAACGATTAACTATTCATACCAATGGACTTGAGAGCAAAGACATCACTTTAATGTTATTGTAAACTGGAGTCACATAGGTTACTCAATAATTTACTAGCTTGGTTGCTTCAAAGATGCTGACTGGCAGAACAAGCTTTTTACGCTAACAACTCTCAGGAGCTATGTACAGTTAAATCTACAATTGCATCCATTATGTGAATAAGATGTAGATGCAGTTTTCAACATGTTTCAAAATTCTAACTCAATTAAATCACTGAGCTGTCATATCATCAAAACATTTGCTAGGACAGCGGGTATAATCTTATTTATACATTAACATTCTGATCACATTCCCAAGCGGAGGCGTACATCACCAACAGCTGGCTCTCAACACCTAGACACACTCCAATCGTCTTCTCGGACAAAAGAAGACACTATGATGCAAATATGTCAGATTAGAAAGATCACTTCTTAAAAATGAAACATTGCAGCCCCCCAGGCAGCTCACTCATGGTTCTGGAGGGTGTGCTACAGAAAGCCTAATCTACATGGGCAGTCAATAGTAGAGATAGGTGTGCTAGCTAACTCACTGAAATGTGTCTGGAATGAATCCATTAGTGTACACTACAGGAATATTAATTATGGTGCTCTACTGTCAGAATCTATAAAGCTAAAGTTACTTTTATGTTGCACCCAACACTGCAGTTAAGCAGTCGAGAACATGTGTAAAAAAAAAAAGTAAAAAATGTTAACCACAAAAAAAAAAAAACATAAAATGCACCTGCTATGACCAACATGACTTGGTATGACTTTACAGATAATACAATTTCACCGTAATATCTAAATTGCTGTAAATGTGTAGATAAAAAAGTGATGTTACAATATATGTGTTGACCTTCACAGTTTTGGAAAACATAGAGGAAAGAAGGCAGATGCATGCGCATCGACGTACTCTCTACATGCATTTACACTGAGTCACTGACTCAACTGATGTGGTAACAGTTGCGTTAGGAGAACATTAGAGTTGGTCAAAATATTCTATTGAGAATATCTTTTTTTGCCTAAATTTAAGAGCAGGTTTTCATCCCACCACCACTCACTCTTAGCCATGTGCACTATCATGCCAATAATATGGTCATGATAATATGGTACAACATGAAAAACATACATGTATATAACACTGAGAACCGAGAGGCAATGTGCATGTATTCCATGCTGAACTTATACTTATCTCATTAATTGAATGCACATCTCCTTAAAATGTCAACATAGCGTATAAGGTCATAAAGTGATTTAAATTAAAATAATTGGCTTCCATAAGGATAATTGTTTTACTTGTTAAAAAGCAGACAGGAACTTATTTTAAAATAATGCTTATCATGTCTAAAGATCTCCACTAAAAGAGTGGCAAGACTACTCTCGGATGTTTACCAAAGATCAGTCCCACTGGTCAGTGGCGTACTAAGGGCGGGGGGGGGGGGCGGTCCGCCCCGGGTGCCAGCCGGGTGGGGGGTGCCATGGCCAGCCCCCCGCCCCCCCCCCCATGCTGCAGCCGCCCGAGCGCTCTGTATTGAGCCTCAGGCGGCTGCAGCTTTGCCCGGGCGGTGCGTCCATGAGGGCGGACCGCACCGCCCGGGCGCAGCCTGAGGGGAGGCTGACAGGAGGGAAGCGCCAGCCGCCCCTCCTGTCAGCTTCATTGTGACGAAGCTTGTGAGTCCGGGCGAGATCAGCAGTCTTCCCGGCCGACTCAGGAAGTGCACACTCAGTGTTCACTTCCTGTTAGTCCGGCCGGGTACAGGAAACAGCTGCTCCCTGTACCCGCGGACTATACAGAGCTCGGCCACGCTACAGGAGGTAGAGGGGGGGTGAGAAAGAGGGAAATGGGGGTGAGAAAGGAAAAAGGGGGTGGAGAAATGAGGGGGGTGAGGAGGGAAAAGGGGGTGAGAAATGAGGGGGTGAGAGGAAAAAGGGGGGTGGGAGAAATGAGGGGGGGTGGAGAGGAAAAAGGGGTGAGAGGAAAAAGGGGGGGTGAGAAATGAGGGGGAGTGAGAGGAAAAAGGGTGTGTGTGAGAAATGAGGGGGGGTGAGAGGAAAAAGGGGGTGTGTGAGAAATGAGGGGGAGTGAGAGGAAAAAGGGGGGGTGAGAAATGAGGGGGAGTGAGAGGAAAAAGGGTGTGTGTGAGAAATGAGGGGGGGTGAGAGGAAAAAGGGGGTGTGTGAGAAATGAGGGGGAGTGAGAGGAAAAAGGGGGGGTGAGAGAGGAGAAATGAGGGGGGGTGAAAGAAATGAGGGGGGGTGAGAAAGAGGGTGAGAGAGAAAGGAGGCGGGGGTGAGAGAGAAATTAGGAGGGGGAAGAGAAACTAGGAGGGGGGGAGAGAAATTAGGAGGGGGGTGAGAAAGAGAAATTAGGAGGGGGGAGAGAAATTGAAATTAGGAGGGGGGGAGAGAAATTGAAATTAGGAGGGGGGGAAGAGATATTAGGAGGGGGAAAGAGAAATTAGGGGGGGAGAGAAATTAGGAGGGGGGTGAGAAAGAGAGAAATTAGGAGGGGGGAGAGAAATTGAGGGGGAGAGAAATTAGGAGGGGGGGTGAGAAAGAGAAATTGGGAGGAGGAGAAGGAAATTGGAGCGGGAGGAGAGATTGACATTCATCACATACACACAATGCACCCCTTGCACACAGAAAAACACACAATGCATTACACACACAGACACACATACACAAGCAATGCAACCGTTACACACAATGCATCCCTTACACACACAGAAACACACAATGCATTCATTACACACACTCAATGCACCCCTTACACACATTCAATGCATCCCATACATACACAGAAACACACCTTGCAGTCCTTACACATACAAACACAATTTCACACAATGCATTCCTTACACACATATCAGGACATCCCCTACACACTCCACCCCCTGTGAACAAACTCATTGGTGGAACATGAAGGTGGACCCTGGGACCCAGACCTTGAGCTGTGTAAAGGACCCCCAAAAAATGGAGCTGCTTCCCGTTCTCCCAGAACATTGATTTTTGTGACCACAGTTACAAACCGCCTCCAGAGAGCCTGTTCTGCACCAGACCAGTGGAGCCAGACTGCAGCTAGAGCCCATCATCATCCTCATCTGGTTGTAAGTAGGCAATCTAGTATATTATTCGTGGCACTAAGCTCTAATTTACCTCACATTAAAGAAACACTATAGTCCCCAGAACCACTTCAGCTTAATGTAGTGGTTCTAGTGTCTATAGCCTGTCCCTGCAGGCCTTTTAATGTAAACACGGCGGCACTGCAGCACTGGCGTTAGTTAACATGGCAAATCATATGGGTGGGGCATTGTGATGTCACAAATCCTTGCACCGGCCCTGGCTGGAGGGGGCTGATAAACTGGCCGCAAACAGCTGATAAACTGGCCGCACAGAGGAAATGTGTATGTGTGACTGTCTGCCTGTGACTGTGTGTGACTGTCTGCCAGTAACAGTGTGTGACTGTCTGTAACTGAGTGTGTGACTGTCTGCCTGTAAATGTGTGTGTGGGGTTGCAGGGATTTTGTAGAAGGGGGCGGGGGTTTTGTATTGGGACAGGAGTCTTTATAAGGGGGGATAAGCAGGGGATTTGTGGAAGGGGGTTTTGTAGACAGGGGCAGTACAGGATTTGTAGAAGGGGCAGGACAGAGGTTTTGTAGGAGGGGCGGGGCAGGACAAGGGTTTTGTAGGAGGGGCTGACAGCGGATTTGCAAAGTTTACAAATTGTAAAAAAAAAAGAAAGAAAACCTTTAACATTTTTTACAGGTTTTTGGGTGCCAAGCATAGGATCCGCCCCGGGTGCCAAATGCTCTAGGTACGCCCCTGCCACTGGTTCTGGCTGTTCTCTAGACCACATAACCAACTTACTAGAGCTGAAAACAAACAAATAGCCAAAGTGGCACTCTATACTCACAGAGCCATAACAGGAATTTGATGGAATTCTAAATTTCCCACCATGACTGTTTGTAGTGATGGAGATTCACAAATCGACAACTATTCTAAACATAAAATGTAAGACCCATGGCAGGCCTATCTCAGTTCAACGCACTTAATTCTAATTTATTTTTACACTTTGATTAACTGATATACTTTGTTCCCTTTTCCTGACTCCTTTTCACCTTACCTGTGGTCTTACCTTATTACTTTCTACAAAATGATGGTTCCTCACAAATATAGTGGATTTCTAGCTCTACTTATGGTAGTGATCTGCCTTGTTTAATTTAACTCTGTTGTCCATACTACTACTATCATTTATATATGTTGAATAATTATATTGACACTACATGACTATTATTTCTATTTTTCAGCATGATATCTACATTGTTTAGGCAATTTATATTTTTAATAAAATCTGAAGAGTTAAAAAAAACTTGTCCTTAATTAATTTAGGATGTGGGAATTCTTCTCAAAATACCAAGAAAAAGTCATACACATCTGGTAAAAGTGAGAAAAAATGAAGCTACTTTTAATTAGAAATATATACTAAATGATGCATTGAAATCACTGTTGCTGATAAATTATGTATTTTTCATAAATGTGGATGAATAAAAATGAAATCTAGTTGTCTCATGCTAAAAGCCCTATTATTACATTGTTAAAGGAACACTATAGCGTTGGGATTGCAAATGTCCATGAAAAGGTAGTTAATTCACTTTTTCTCCCACTCTGCACTGCTCTCATCATGGTTAGTCCTACCTCCATGACTGAGATAATCAATATCGATGATCTCAGTCAATCCAATGCTTTCCCATTGGAAAGCATTGAGAGGCTAGGGCACTTGAGTGGCAAAACGCTGTGTTGCACCAATCAGATGGTTGCTTTGAGACCATCTGATTGAAATAGTCGTGCTTTACTCAGCTATTTCAGTGGCAGCGCCTCTAGTGGCTGTCAGTATGACAGCTACTGGGGACATTTAAAACCTGCCATGTAAACAATGTTTGCAGTTCATTGGTTAAAACGTCAGAGACATGTCACCCAAACGACTTCAATGAGATGAAGATGTCTAGGCGCCTATAGCATCCCTTTAAACCAAGCAGATATGTTACTACCTCTAATCCCATATAGATTAGCCAAATTCATCACAATTTCCCAGGTATGTCGCATCTTCACATTTACTGCTTTATTTGTGTTTGTAGAATTTTTATGTTGCAAAAGGAAATTTAGGTAATGAATCAAGGCACTTGATTTTAGATCATCATTGATTGAGGAAATTAAGACCTATGGCATATGAATTCTACATACAGTAGGACAGATTTTTTTTTACATGTTGACAATGTGATCTAATTAATTTAATCCCATAATTCTTGTTGGATCTGACTGCATGCTGCAGCTATTGCCCTTACTGTACTTACATTCGAAGTGTTAAAAGGGTAAAGACGGAACATTGTACAAACAACCCCTAACAATGAAATAATACAAAACTTAAGCAAGGTATAAACATGCAAAAAGAAGCAGTCTCTGTGCGCTCGTAAAGTGATGTTATTTTCTGTTCAGCAGTTCATGTTACTGCAACTTGTGCTAATTAATTAAAGGAGCTGTTTCTGTAATGTGCAAACAGGGAATCTGAGAACTGAGGAGGCTTTTAGGTCTGCGAGAGAAGTTAAGTCAATCCGGGCGCGGGCAATCAAATGTAATGAAATCACTTGTCAGTGCTAAGCTTGCAAAAACTGTGAAGTTTGACTAGGGAGTAAAAGGATTGTAATTAGATTTCCAATAGGATAATAACTAAATGGCATAGAGCAGTAAAGAGAAAATATTACTTTGTTGGCTAATGGCGCTGCTATTCAGTTTAGGAATTTTTTTTTCTTTCTCTTTTTTTTTATCAGAGCTCTTGTAAAAGTTATGCTAATTTAATTTGCTTTGATCAGCAAAAAAAAAAAAAAAAAATACCCTTTCAATGGTATTTGAATGTCATTTGCCAAAATCATTGATCTGAAGGTTTTTCTAATCACGCCCTGCGTGTTTATTTTAAATTAAATGGAGATTGGTGTATTAAATGGTTAATGATGTCACTTGCGCATGCAGAATGCCTTTCAGCAGGATTCAAATGAATGCCGGTTATTAAACTGTACTGATAAAAAGTAACAGCAGGCATTAGCTTTAACGTATACAAAAACAAGTCAGTTAGATCTAGGGTTGCCAAATAATCCATGTATGCGTGGCAATACACGGTATCTGAATCACAGCTCTCCCATTGATATTAATTTGTATCTCGTACAAAGATGGGACTGATTGGCTAGATTTTGTCAAGCTGTGAGTGTTGCACTGTTTCAGAGAGCTGTATAAATGACCATAATTACAATGCTTCGTTGCCTTAGTAAGAAAGCTCACGTGATACTTAACAAAAATATGATTGCATACCTGCTCCAAAAAATTCTGGATAGAATGTACGATCTAACCTACACTCCCATTCTCTGTACACTTAGTATTGCCTTTTAGTGCGGTGTTCTGTCTGAGTGGAAGAATGCGGCAAACAAGTAGTTAATAAGACTCCTTATGAAGCATGCATCAAGCATGATCGTAGCATTATCAAGCCTTTACTTAATAGTTACAGATTTAGGAACGCTAATCACGCGCTGGCAGCAAAGCATTAATGGAATAATTATTAAAATTGATCTATAAAACATGAGAGACAGTAAAAGCATTATGATAACAAGATTTATTGTTATGGTATTTACATACCAAAATACTTTTTTTTTTTTTTCCAAAGATTTATCCTGCAGTCTTTCAATCTTTATTTTATTACGCATATGTATAGACAAACTGAGTTTTTAAGTGATGGAGGTTAAACAGACTGGTTGATCATAGTATGCCACCTATGATAAATGGAGTGTCTGTTTGTCTTTTCATCTACTGACTATGCATACGGTCATACGCACACACACACACACTTATATATTCTAGTGAAAATAATTGTTTACTTGGTAAAATTAATATTGTTGTAATATATTTTTTTCCGGCTTGATATTCAGACATTGAAATTATTTGTGGTTTCTAAAAGGGTCACTTTAAGCACCATAACAACTTTGCATCATTATACAGGTTACTGTCAAGATCCTGTGCAAAGTTGCAAGTTATAAAGCAACAGGATTTGCAGCAAATTACGGAACTTCAAATGTGCTGTTTTTGCATAAGTTTAATGTGTCAGTTATATAATGTATTAAAAAAAAAACATGCCATTTTACATATTTTGGGGGAGTTTTATCAAGGCAAAAACAGGTGTTATTCTTGTTCTTTTTTCTGTTTATAGATAGCACATGAAAACTGCAATGCGATTTGGAGCATATTTTTTCAACAAATTTCTTGGTTGCATTTCTGTCAATGATATGTATTTAAAAAAAACAAAAAAAAAACTAATGGATCTGGTAGCTCTTTAAAAGCCCTTGGGCTTCTGCAATCCTTGAAAACCTTTAATCTGCTAAGGTCAGAACAGTTTCTTCATTCATCATATTTAATGAGGCTGCTGAAATAGCCTGGATAGTAGGTGGAGCTGTAGGAACTATCTATATTTATAATATTAAATACAGTTTTTCAGGTTTTATACCCTAGGTACCCAGGTTTTTTGACCCTTAGCTTAGGTGACTCTCTTGTTATCTTTGCATACCTCTCAAGTGTCCCTATTTAGAAAGGACGTTCCCAAGTTTGGGCCCAAATCCCTCTGTCCCCTCTTTTCTAGGTGCTCCATGTTGTCGGTGTGTCTGAGTGTTTAACAGAGCAATAACGCTCACAGTAATGTTTCTTTAAACTACAATAACTGTATTTAGAAATCAGTCTGTGCAAATACCATGCATTATTCTTGTTCTAAATTATATTTTAATTACATAGATTATCATTAGTAAGTCACCTAAAGTTTCTCAGAACAGGCCCACCCCTAGACACTCCCTCATCCCTAAAATTAAAGGAACAATATAGTATAAAAGCGTATTCTTAAAGAGAGTGCTGGACTACATGTTTAGGTCACCAGCCCCCCATCAGATTGGAGATAGAAGACATTTTCTCAGTTGTCGCGCTGGTCTTGCGGTGGCTGATCCAGCCTCTATGGCTGAAATCATCAATCTTGACGATCTCAGCCAATCAAATGCTTTTTCCATAGGAAAAAGCTTTTCCACACTGCACTAATCATCATCTCCTCATAGAAATGCATTAAATCAATGCATCTCTATTGAGAGCATTCAGTGTCTCCATGCAGAGCGTTGTGCAGCACTGAAATAGGAAGCACCTCTAGTGGCTATCTGAGTGACTGCCACTAGAAGTGTTACTAGGTAGCAATGTAAACACTGCCCTTTCTCTGAAAAGGCAGCGTTTTCCTGCTCAGACTGCACGTCAGGCTATATATATATATAGTACTGGTTCTGTTGTAGTGTCCCTTTAATGCAGGGTGCTAACACAGATTTCTAAATGTTTTAAAACTACAGCTTCCATGATGCTCTGTCATTCTAAAGTAGTGTAAAGCATCATGGAAGTTGTAGTTCTTCAACTTCTGTGGCTCTAGCTTTTGAGCACCCATGCTTTAAAATGTCCCTCTTTGTCCATCCGAAATGTTGGAAAGTATATGATTATGATGTCATCACCTACTACTCTCAATATCTAATACAGATTGCAACTGTAGAAACAAAGCAGGAAGTATATAGCTGCACAATGATCTGTAAAGATCTCATGCAGCCTCACACTGGCATTGTACCTGAAACAGCATGTGTAATGCATTATACAGATAATGACTGTAAATGATCCATGAGGTAGCCCTAAACCATGCTTGCAAGCCTCTACTAATTAGTAATGTCACTAAGTAAAGATAATAGCAGAAAAGAAACACATTGTATTTGGGTATAGATTATATAAGCCTAAATAGAGTGCTTCAGGATATGATTCAGCAAATCCCAAATGAAATGACATTCACACATCTTACTTGTGAAATACATTTTCTTCCATCAACTGCAAGTCTGAACACATTATTTTATTTAAAAGGTCAAAATGAACCAACCCCCAAAGATCTGACAATACCTAATACCACAAGAGACTTTGATGTTCTGACACAATTCTATCCACTATAAATCAGTACCATTCCACGTGTTGTGCCTGGTCTGTGTCTTTGAAAGGCATCAGGCACTAAAAAGAGTGTTTAACAATTTCAATTCTTAGGGCTGCAAGGAACGTGGAGTTAATCCTGACGGATGTTTGTGTGCTGGACATGTCAAATTGTACATTCTTTCAATTATTTACCTTGCATTGGGGGGCTATCGTGTTGAGACCCATTGTGTTCTGTTTCCATATCTGGGATGCAAGCATCTAAAACAAACCAAAAAGTCATTGGTTACATATATTTGCATTAAAATGTAAAACTGTATATATTTCTGGCTTTTTATTTTATTTTACTGAGAACAAATCTACACCAGAACATTTTATGCATGCAATCTAGCAAAAGATGTATACTTAATTCACAGTTGAGCCAAATGTTTTTATATATAGTTAACAAGGCTTTATTGAAGTATACTTAGTTTCACAATCACAGTATGACAATTGTTATGTGTGTGAGACACGCAGTGCTCGGCGCATATAAACAAAGGTGCAGCCTATCAAGGCCCACAAAGCATCACAGTGTTTTATATATATATATGATATATGTATAAATTAATATAATGTCACTAGAAAGGTGTAGAGGTGGGCTGCAAAATAAGTAAAAGGAATGGAAGATTTTAGGTATGAAGAAAGGTTAATAATTTGAAATGTGTTTAGTTTAGAAAAACGGTGCCTCGGAGTGATATGATAGCATTAATCCAACCATTGTCCGGAAACGTATTTATAAACAGGACTATACACAGGACACAAGGTCACACATTTAGACTGGTAGAAAGGAGATTTATTCTAAGGCAAAGGAAAGGTTTTTTTTTTTTTTACAATAAGAACAATAAGGATGTGGAATTATCTGACTGAAGAGGTGGTTTTATCAGAGTCTATGCAGATTTTTAAACAGAGACATCATTTTAATATGTGGGGTAATAGCTTCTTGATCCAAGGAGATATCTGACTGCCATTCTGGAGTCGAGGAGGATTTTTTTTCCTAGTTTGTTACAAAATTGAAAAGCTCTTCAAACTGGGCTATTTGACCTCTTTGGGATCAACAGCAAAAACAGATGTGAAGAGAGCTGAACTTGATGGATGCATTTCTCTTTTCAGCCTATGTAACTATATATATATAAAAACATGAACAAATTGCAACCATAATAAAGACAGTCTAATAAGTTTAGGAAAAATTCACACAGGAAATATACAGGAGGGTGTCACATGAACCCAATCACCCCAAAAATAGTATATTTATTACATAAATATACTATTTAGTGCCATTATCCTTAGTCAATGTATTTATACCCTTCCTACAGACAAATATAAAGCTGTCCGCTCAGCTGGTGGTGTTACCGTTTAACATTCGGAGTGCCTCTCCTGTTGTGGCTTGTTTAAGTGCTTGTTCAACTTGTTCCCTTCTTTTTGACTCAAACTCCAGAGCTTCCTGCAATTTTCTTTTGGCCTTTTTCTCTTTCTTCAAGCGCTTTTGAATTGTTGCTGAGAGACAAAAAAATTACAACAGTTACGGTCATTCCTATCCTCTGAGGAATATTCTCATAGAACGTGCCTTGTCTCTGTGTGCAATTCTTTTCACTTCGAGATATACCTTTTAAATGAAAAGCATGCCCCTCGTTTCATCGCAAGCTGTTTCTGTAATCGCTTAGAATGGATAATAGCTGAGAGGTATCAATGTTCTTAGTGATACTATTTCCCTCTTAAAATGTATTGTTTCTAACACATTATGTCAAAACACCTGAAAGGCTAAGGACAATAGCAGAACAAAAAGCAATCAACATTTTGACAGTCTCAGAAATAAAAAAAAGGATGTGGAATATATTTTCTTGCCTCTAACCTTTATAAATTGGTTGCCAGCTCACCAAAAAGTCACGGAATTTTGAATAAGCCCACAAGAATAAAAATAATAATATGACATTGCATCAATTCATAATTTTCTACCTGTGACCATCATTATGTAGATCAAGCATTATGAACATTCTTAACATTTAAATGAGAAATGAATGGCATATCCTCTCATCTGTACCACCTCCACAGTGAATAGAAACAAATGGACCTGGCATTCTATGTTACTCCCCACAAGTCTATGTTTCAGTCCTATAGAGTCTTTCTCAAGCTGCTTAAGAAAGGAAAGACTCTAGAGAGGTGAAACATTGCTTTGTGATGAGAAATAAAATGTCAACAGATCTTTAAATGGGTCAGCAAAGTCACCGGTCCATGGCTACACAAGTTCTGCCAGTCATGCTATTGATGGACATCTCATTAACCTCCAACAGCAATCCCTATGATAAAGAGGTTAGAAGATGCGTCCACCATTACCATTTATGCCGAGGGCTGAGCTTTGAATTTCTTACTCTTTCCTTTGACTCCTATCTTCTTTACAATAACCCATTCCTTTGCTTTCAATGACAGCCATTGTCTTATAATTTCCTTAATCTTATAGCCTTTGTGTTTAATTGTATTATATTCAACTTTTGGTGCACAGAACTCTTATTTAGTCCAATTTACTTAAATCAGTAATAATACTCTGTCAGGTTCATAATGCAATTAGAGTGTAAAACACTAGAACATTGTAAAAAGGAACATAGGTAAAAACTAGATTAAAAAGAAATTATAGTTGGTATTAGAGTTGGCATTGATCAGGGTGATAGATGGGAATCTGGAAATTAAGGAATGATAGTAGGAAGTAACAATGTTCAATAAGTGGCATTTCTACTTTAATTATAGAATGATCATTTGAATATAAAATATGGAAAGGGAATTCTAGCCCCAACCCATTTTTTGGAATACTAATAGTAAAGTAAGTTGGCATTCTGAAGCAGCCTCCCGACTTCCTAAAAAACTGAGACTGGCAACTTGGATATGGTTTCAAGAAGAGGACTTGACACTGCGTATGTTCTCTACTGGTTTATTGAGTTATACTCTATCTCATTAAGGTTTTATTGCATGAAGAATCCATGAAGGACTTGACGTTGACCGATTTTTTACCGGAACATGGTTTGTATCACTAAGATAGTGCTAATAATACGCTATAAAAAAAAACCCTGACAACTTTTTATTAGAAATGGTACTTAGAAAAAGGTCATGTGTTTCATTATGGAGTAAAATGTGGAAATGGGTTCTACACCATACCTCTCTGACAGACACTTCCTCCCCTTTTGTAGGGATACTACAGGGCGACACCGTACCCTGAAGAATTACTGCTATGGTCTCTGGTGCCAAAAGAGCAAGGATGGATGACGTAACTTCAAGCTTGCAGCCAGTCACCCCTGTACCTGCAAGCTCTCTAAGGGATAAATGCCAACGTCTACAATTCATAACTTTGAATTAATGGTGCTCAGTGTGATATCCGCAATGATTCTACTCTAAGAGTATTCTGCTCCAGACAAATGGTTTTATTTTAAATGTTTCCAGAGGATATAAATATATTTTTTCAATGAGCAATAGTATTTAATGAAGAAGAATGCTTGGAGAATTAAATATATATACTCTCCGATCAAATATTTCATACCTTCTCTGTGTGTATATACTCTAATGATCACTTAGCAGCTTCTCGGTGATATATTTAAATGGAACAAAGATTGAGAGAGGAAGTCTACATGACTCTATATATTTAGTTAAACTGCAAGGGCTAAAGAGTAGAATTAAACAATTTAAATCCTTCTAATTTTCACAAACGACAGAAAGAACTGAGCTTGCCAAAGCATTGTAAATTGTATTACTTTCCACTTAACCAGCTATTTATATGTTATAGGAATTTATAACAATTCTGCCTATGCATACTGTATATATTATATGACTGTAAAACCCGAAAATCTCTATTAAATATATCAACCAACTCTTTTAAATTTTCTTTACTATTTTTATGAAACAATAATTTTCTTACTATTGTTTTATAAAATTATATGTAGAAGGAAATATGGGTAGGCTCTCTCTTCACCACTTCACAGAATCTATCCAACCCTATCTCTGATAAGTTCAGAGATCACAAATTCCTCTAAATGTGGTTGTTTATGTTACGTTTTGCTATTTTGCTTTTATTATGGATATTAGGTCTTCTTAATTTCTTAGAAGATATATTTGTCACTAAACATGGGGAAATTTGATATTAATTTTATAAAATGTTGTGAGTATAAAAGGCGCTTAGACACATATATAGTTTTAATTTATTAAATGAAGTATTGCTACTACACTCCAGTGGATATCTCCCTTTCCTACTAAACAACATGAAAAAAAGGTGAAACAGCCTTAGGTAAATGAACAACCTTCAGCCTTTCCGAGTGGAGCGCTATATATACACAAATAGATCATTAACTTACCTCGATATCGGAAGTGGGCACATTGAAGGAATTGGAAGGTATATATAAAGAGAAAAAGCCAACTGATATGGCAAAACGTGTCTCAGACAGAGGAGACACTTTGGACTACCACTTTTTACTAGATTATTTTAATAGATGTTTTTTAAAACTATTTGTTTAATCATTTTTTTCCCATTCTTTATTTTTGTGGTGCATGTTAAAAATATAAGCTTCTGTGGATGCTGTACATGAGTATACACAATAAGTTTAAATTCTGTGGTAATATGAAACGTCTGACAGCAGGGACTGCAGGACTAACAGAGGTCCGTCGGACAACAGGCGCAGGATTGTAGATGTTTGCTGGTGCGTGTGGTCTCTTCTTGAGGGTCTATAACTCCCATGAGAACTGTCAGGTGCTGAGGTGCTCTGACTCCTTGGTAAATGCTTGCTTTGTGGGAGCATCGGGTGAAGTCCCGCTTTTGGATGCCATGCAGCCTCCGCCATATTAGATAGGCTTCAGCTCAGTTGGCTCGTGCTTGCGGCGTCTGCTTGCGTACTCGACTAAATTGGGCAGCCTCCCATGAGTGGACAGGGATCACCCCCACTGGTCCTGGGGTGTAACAGGGCACTTTCACAGAGTTGAAGCTTTTTGTGCACCCCAGGTTCAGTAGGTTGGCAGCATCTTCTGACCGGCGTGCAACATGCCACATTTCCCTCAGTGGGGCTAATAGATTCTCAGGGAGCCGCCGGCCACCTTTCGACATATCAGGTAGGTCAGGCAGTCTAAACTTTGCTTGTTACTGCCCCGTTGAGGGTAATTAGGCTGTTAAATGCTTTTCATAACAAAAGGGTGGAGGAGCTCATCTGAAACACGTCTATTCTCCTTTTGCACTCAGGCCCCGCCCCCCAAGCTGGTTTGTGTCTTAAATGGCAAATATATATTCCCACAGTCTCAGTTTTAGAGTCTATGCAGATAAATAATAAAAAAAAAAACTGGGTCTAACTTAAGGTTCCCATCAGGTACTCCTGTGCCCTCAGTAGACATGTGTAGAATTCCATCCATGGGAGGCTGGCTAGAGGTGGCCAGAGGGGTAACTAATGAATAAACAAACTGCCCAATTTGAGGTCAAACCAGCACATTGTCATATCACACTTTATCTTCTATTTCTTAATTGTATATGAAATGTTTTATAATAATATTGCAATCACTGGAATACAATAGTAATAATGAAATACTATAATTAAGTGTTCTTGCATAGCAAGACCACTTATTGTTATCTCACATATATATTATTATTCTTATTATAGCCAAATTTGCCACCCTAACTCCTCCCACAGTTTTTACACTACATAGACAAAAATTTACCAAAAAGTGCAGATTGTTCCCGATCGGATTGCTATTACTTTGTGGAACGTTTCGCCGAATGGTTCACGGAATATCGTCGTTCTTGTGGCGAAATTTGTCCCATAGGAATGAATGGCAAAGCTAGAGTGGGAGCTGGCAAAAGTTGAAAAATCAGGACATGATTTCTAAACTGCCACCACTCCCTTATTTTCAGGCCCACCTACACAAATCTTATATCAAAATGTTCAGCTATCCCTGCTGCCACTAAACATGTCAACGGTTAAGCCATAGTCCTGATAGTTTTCACAATATAATCATTTGTTTGCAACTAACACCGTCCATTGACATTCATTGAAACTTCACTCTACAAAGCTCAAATATGAAGTGCAATTTCTAAACTGCGACTGTGCCTTCATTTTTAATACTTCAGAGACATACTATACATCAAAATGTAGGTCTGGGTCTTGTGATTCCCACAATATAAAGCTTTTCGCTGTAGCATTTATAGTTTTTGAAATACGACCGTTTGAAGATGGCAACCGCCAAAATACTCTGACCTGAGCCAGGCTGCAGCAGCAAGTGATGTCATAGACAGGGCCTTTGAACACCTGCTAATGTTTTTATAAATGTATGGTTTAACCCCTTAAGGACTGGACTGTTTTTGCGATGTTGTACATTTGCGACCAGGCATATTTTTACACTTTTGTGGTGTTTGTGTTTGGCTGTAATTTTCCGCTTTCTCATTTACTGTTCCCATACAAATTATATATTGTTTTTTCAGGACAAAAGGGGCTTTCTTTACATACCATTATTTATATAATCTCATGTATTTTAATTTAAAAAAAATAAAAAAATATGATGAAAAATTGAAAAAAAATACATGTTTTTGACTTTTACTTGAAAAATCTTTTACTCATCTACAAAAGCGAATGAAAAAAACTGCTAAATAGATTCAAAATTTTGTCCTGAGTTTAAAAATACCCAGTGTTTACGTGCTTTTTTTGCTTTTTTTTGCATGTTATAGGGCTATAGGTACAAGTAGGATATTGCGGTTTCAAAACATACATTTTTAAAATTTATCAATAGTAACATTGTAACACTATTATCTGTCACAAATCTCTGAATAACACCCCACATGTACATATTTTTTTTAAAGTAGACAACCCAGGGTATTCAATATGGGGTATGTCCAGTCTTTTTTAGTAGCCACTTAGTCGAAAACACTGGCCAAAGTAAGCATTCATATTTGTTTGTGTGTGAAAAAGTAAAAAAACTAAATTGAACGCTAATTTTGGCCAGTGTTTGTGACCAAATGGTTACTAAAAAAGACTGGACATACCCCATTTGCAATACCTTGGGTTGTCTTCTTTTGCAAATGGTATGCCATCATGGGGGTAATTCTCATTCCTGGGCTACCATACGCTCTCAAAGGCAACGTGACCAACCTGGCCATTTTCAATGTAAAATATTTGACCCATATATTTGACCTTGTAACTTTCAAAAATGCTATAAAACCTGTACATGGGGGGTACTGTTTTACTCGGGAGACATCGCTGAACACAAATATTAGTGTTTAAAAACTGTAAAACGTATCACAACAATTATATCATCAGTAAAAGTGCTGTTTGTGTGTGAAAAATGCAAAAAGTCACTTTCACTGACAATATCATCGCTGTGATATGTTTTACTGTTTTGAATCACTAATATTTGTGTTCAGCGAAGTCTCCCGAGTAAAACAGTACCCCCCATGTACAGGTTTTAGGGTGTCGTAGAACGTTACAGGGTAAAATACAGTGCTAACAAATTAAATTCTCTGGACTTTCGGCCTGGGTTGGCAGGCAGGTCCCTCAAATTGCAATCAATAAAATTACTTAATTATGTAAAAATATTACATAAATACGCACGTAGAATTTAAATATATATGCATATTTATATATTTGAAGTCTACGTGTATATTTATATAATTATTTATGTAATTTTGTATATGGGCGTATGTATATTTCTTATTATTTTTATTTATTTTTATATACATAGATATATATACAAATTCATTTTAAGTGTATTTTGATATAAATATATATATATTAATTTTAAAATACAGTTAGAATAAAATTTCATATAGCTATATAATTTTTTTTTAATTTTTTATTATTATTTAAAAATTTTTTATTTAATTTAAATTACTTATTATTTATATTTTATATTAATATATATATACAATATATATAGTTATTATATATATTATATATATACGTGTGAAATTTAATTATAAGTGTATTTTATATTAATATAAGTACATATTAATATAAAAATACACTTAGTATGGCATTATATATATGATATATAGACATATATTATATAGATATAATATATGTCTATATATCATATATACACATATATAATTATTTATTTATTTTTTATTAACATTAACTTTATTTTTATTTTTGATTTTACACTAGCAGGGAGACTGCCTGTCAGCACAGGCAGTCCCCCTGCAGGCAGACA
Organism: Pelobates cultripes; assembly: GCA_933207985.1. Lineage (NCBI taxonomy): Eukaryota > Metazoa > Chordata > Amphibia > Anura > Pelobatidae > Pelobates > Pelobates cultripes. The sequence goes on along the minus strand of OW240920.1, from coordinate 27,196,901 downwards.
CATGGACACCTATTGTGACCATGTGATCGCTGTGTTAAGCGATCACATGGCCACAGGGGTCCTAATCTGCCGTGGGGAGACTGTCTGGCCTGCAGGCAGTCTCCCCACAACCGGAGCCACGCTGATCGCCGCCGGGGGAACGGCGGCGATCAGGTAAGTAGCTCTGACCGTTAGGACGGTTCAGGACCGTCATCGGTCGGCAACGCAAAAATGCCGATGACGGTCCTGAACCGTCCTCGGTCCTTAAGGGGTTAATGTAACTGTGCAACAACGTTGCAATTAAATGTGCTATATAAATGATAACAGTTACTCCGTCCACTCCAGTTGTAGACTACTGGTGGAGGCAAGAACACTTCACACAATTTCCCCAGAAATTGTAACTTTCTAGTTACATAGTATTTGTGGCCAGCCACCCACAAACCTCTATATACTAGCAACTCAGGGGACAAATGCCCCTCTGCTCCCCTGATTCCACCTCAGGCATTGGATTGGTAAAGTGCGTGATCACCTGATCTACCTATTGACAACCCATCTATTTAATGCATCTGTGATGTCACCCCGCATCGAGTGCTCACTCAGTAGTGTTTGTGTGAGACACCCGTAAGACTCCATGGGTTTTTCAAGTTTATTTTAATTGCTTCACTGGCCTCAAGAGTACTAGACTACTTTTTTCCCATGCTTTTTTTTTATTTTTTTATTTACTGAGATCCTACAGCCAATGGATTGTAGGCAAAAGGACACAATGAATATTAGCATAGCACATCAATTGATGATCTATTAAACAGGATCTCTAAACAGCTAGTCACAGGGAAGAGTCTCACATTTCAATCAAAACAACGCTTGTCCAGTTCACATGAACTGAATTTAAAATCTTCTTCATTAAGGTCATTTTCACATATAAACTCACTGCAAAGCTAGATGCTTGTGTGCAGCTGTCATTAGAATAACTACTTGTTAAAAGCAGAGACGATGCAGTTACAGTTTCCAAGTTGGTGCCATATAAAAGCCACAATCATTTTTAAAAAAAAAATAGGGATAACACATTTAAACTGTTTGGATTGTGTTTTTGGGGGGTGGTTTTGACAGACTATATAAACCTATATATTGATCTTCATCTAACGAGAAAGAATTTCTACTATACAAATTACTGATTTGCATGTGGCACTCATTCAATTAAACCAACAAAATAAAATAAAAACATAGCACGAAAAGACTCACCTTCACCTCTGCTCCAGCACAGAGATGATTTAATAGGATATTTATCAATTGGCTTGCTAGCTGCCGATGGGCAAATAGCTTGGATTTTTTTATTAAGCTTCCAGGCCCAGATTTGAAGAATTTGAGTCTGAATTTCAGCCGTCCGTCTGTGTTGGGTCCGGCTGAAATTCGGACATTTTTTAATACAATGCATGGATTTTGCAGTCCAAATGGCACCATTTACAGCCAGATTGTTTTGACCCATTCGCAACACGGGGCCATTCGGATCTCTAGTGAATAACCCAGTATTGTTTTTGCATATATTCTTAATGCGTTATCTGCATAATACATTAAAAAAAAAGAATTGGCCATCTCAAGCCAACAGTGTCCCTTTAATAATTTTCTGTGTACACATGTGGCTAGTACACTAAAAATACAACAATCACTTCATGCGTCACAAATACTTTTGCACAAATAACCAAATGTGTATGTGGATTCATGAAATCTAGTACATTAGAATCATGCACATAGATTTCTTAAGGAACGAATAAACCCTGTGACTCTCATTTTATCTGCTCAAAGATATATATTTCATAGGAGATAAAACATTTTTTTAGAAAAAGCCTTATTATTATTGTTGTTTTAGTTTTGTCATCAATGGTATAAAACCACGTGGCTAACAGAACCACAATGTGAGATAATCTATGGTTTTGACATTTATTGTAGTTAAATACTTTTGACCCAAACCTCACCTCGGCTCTGTAGCTCAGCAGTCAGTTGCCTCTCCAGGTTTTCCCGTAGCTCCCTCTCTCGGCAAAGTTCCATCTTTAACTCTTTCTTTTCTTGTTGTATTTGCTTTTCTTGTACTCTGGCGTTATCAACTGCAACTTTTAAAAGGCCCTGCAAGGAGACAGCACTTTATTATGTACAGCACTTTACAAAGAGCAGTAGACCTACTTAACAAAGGCAGCTATAAGATGCCTGGCAAAAATCTGAGCCAGAACAGTTTTCCTGTAATACTCCTGTATTACTGCCCAGTTATTTCCAAGATCCTCAATCAGTTCTTGTCCAGCCACATGCTGACTGAGGACCTCAGTAGTAATTACACAAATGAAGGGCTCTCTCTTTTGTGCCACAGGTTCGTACCTTCATCCTATTTTGTATTTTTCGTAACGTGAAACGTCCCTGAATGCAGACAGGGCTTGGAACGTTTTGCCTAGTGGCAAAGCACAAAATAATGGCCTTTCTGTACATTTATTTTACAGATCTCTCCGTGAATGTCCTAGTCAATTAAAACATGTGAAATATGGCCTTGACAGATGGAGGCTGTTAGACCCACGAAGTGTGACATCATGAACCACCAACCACCATTAGTATGACCTGTGCAGCACAGACACATAGTCTCTTTTTTTCCATGATTCTATTTCCACCAATGGCAATTTAAGTTTGTTATTATTTTATTCATGTTATTAGCACCAACATGTCTCATCCTACAGCCACTTGTAAATACTCCAGGATCACTACATTTATTATAGCACGGTTCACTGGTTAACCATAGAAACTGCTGTTCTCTGGAGAATACCGCCGTTTGCCAGTCCAGACTTGGAGAACATTAAAATGATGGCCACTAGCCCATTACAAATCCACTCAGTGTTGGGCTAGCAAAGGCCCCTAAACAATTCTGTCTGTTGACTCACTCTTTCAATACTGTACCAACAAATGTTTCAACACACCTCCCACTGTACCAAGTGTACAATCCCCGTATGCTAGTGACACAGTGGGCCAATTGCCCACTGCCCTTCTTGTCAGCGATCCCATGCATGCATGCCTCGTCTTGTATGCCATATCACCACTCTCTCCTCCTATTCTCCCAACAAACTCTATATATTAAAGGGACACTCCACACACCTAAAATACTTTATCTTGCTGAAGTGCAATGTGTGTGAAGAGTGTGTCTTCTTTTTTCATTTTGCAAAAAGTGCACATTTCAATAGAAATTGGAACATCTGTAAATTAACTTTGTCACACACCCCTGGCTGTCTCTCACAAGACTGGTCAGGTTACTTCTTAGTTGTTTAGCTCAGTGGAGCTAAACTCAAAAGACATGAAATTGCTCAGAGCACCTGCCTTGCAAATACTTCTCATTGAGCTGCATTGGGAAGCCTGTGATTGGACAGACACAGTAAGTCTGGGAAGGGTTAGAAGGGGAGGACTTGAAAATGCTGCAAACAATAGATCTACTGATTTTGCAAGTTGTTTTTAGATGAAACCTCAATCAAAATTGCATAGTTAAATGCATGCATGTTTTTATTGGGGAATATCTACTAAATTGTAAAAAGAAAAAAAAATGCACAGCAAAATCATTAAAATGAGTCTGTCCACTACAGAGGGAACAAGAAACAGCATTACGTGGGAAATGAAAGCCTTGATATTGTTGCTTAAAGCATAACAGCACTGGTCATTAAACTTGGCTCTCTGGCATAGTTTTAGGTTATAACAGGGCAAAACGTTAAATAAGCATTATCCTAAAAGCCCAGCTTTGACTGAAGACCTCAAGGACACTTCTTGTCAATCCTGTACATATTTTATATTCTCCTGCAATGATGCTAATTTGTTTCTACAATTACAGCATATACTTCAAGTTCACCAAGCACTTATTATTAGGGAGGGTGAATGGATTGAAATCTTGTGGTTTTACTCTCTAAATGTCTGCTAAAATGTTCTTTTAAATGTGTGTCAGTCAAACCTATCTATCTAAGCATTGTTCTTCAATTTAGCCAATTTTATGCCAGTAAGCAGGCGAGAGATGTATTTATTAAAGTCTTCGCAGAGACTACTGAGCACATCTATTAGAGAGAAATATATGGATTGGAGGCTATTTTTCTCCATCTTTTGTGCAACAATTGAAAAATGGAGATTTAGGCCAGTGTAGTTCTTAGTGATTAAGTATAATGCACTGAACTTGTAAAATGTAAAACATGTTTGTTGGATGTAAGTGGAAAAGCAGGAGTTGGAATATTAAGTAACTGATGGACTGCAAAACATCGGCTGACTGGTAAAGGCTTCATTTACTCTGGCTTATTAACAGAAAGCATCACTCCCTGCTTTTCAAGAGAAGCTTCGTTGTACAGTAGAATACAAATACTCTGGATTTAAACAGATGCTCTAAGCACCAAAACCACAGCTTTTCCAAATAGTGATTTTGGTGCTTAGAAGCTGTGACTTTAGTCAAACAATATAAACTATTGCCCTTTGTAAGAAATTACAATGTTTCCATTTGTCTGAGAACACACCTCTAGTGACTGTCAGACTAATAGCCACTAGGGCTGCTTCCTCCCTAAAAAACTAATCTTCAGCTTCCTTGCCATCATTCACAGCATGATGATACTGAATGCTGCTATTGCTTCTCCTAGCAAATAATTGTATTGAATAGGATTGTGGGAGAGCAGTGATTGACATCTTTGAGCCATTGGTATGCCATGCTTCTCTAGAAGCATTGGATTGGACCAGAGAACAATTTATCCTGATGATCCCATCATGGGAGGACACTGTCACATCGCCTGACTACATTTTACAAATTAATAACTTTTTTTTTGTAACTAATTTTTGTTTTTAACAAATTGAACAATTTAATATTTAATATTAGAGGGTTACCTTAAAACCTCTAGCTGCAAGAGTAACAAGTATTACACCCTTGCATGTTATTACTGCATCATGGGTACTTTAAAATGAAATACGAAGCACCATAAGCTAAACATTACAGTGGTTATGGTGCTATGGATCTACGGGTGCCATTACCCAGTTTTTCTGCCAGACAATACAGAGGGTTTATACAAAACAGGGCTCTCCCCATCATCCTCAGTCTACCCCACACTTCCACATTTTCAAATCTGTACAAACTCTGATGACAATAAAAGGCTGAGAGCACTTGGCTAATACATTGCCAGTACTCCCAGCCTATTGCTTCTATCCATGGTTGAAGAGATTAAGATATGATAATAAAGAAATTTAATTTCTGCATAAATAATGTGGCTGCAGAGTGTGCAGGCTATGGGTGCTGGGAAAGCCCTCGGGGCACCATAACTACGACAACAGGTGCCCTAAAGAAGCTGAGATGAATTAAAACAGGTGGTATTTTAAAACATAGTGTATTAAATAAGCAACTGTCATCAGAAAAATGTTGCCACCAGGTATGCCTTGATATGACTGGGACCAGTTAAGGATATACGACAAGGCCAATTTAAAATATCAGCAAAGACGTACCTGAATATTTGTGAGAAGTGTTTCTACAGATGACAGTCCATCAGCAAAGAGGAAGGGAGCTGGAAAGCCTGGGGGTAAGCTTTGCCCAGCCAACTGAACTTTATCCAAAGCTGGTTTAATAAGTGGAATGGTAATTTGGATATCATCTGCAAAGACAGAGAAAGGCAGAGTCACAATAAAACATTAAATATATAGCAATGGCATTAAACACATCTAATCCCATTAAAGGTAATAAATACATATAAATAAAAATGCCTAATAATATACACGCGGAAAGAAGATAGTTGGCATAGGTTTTCTATTTAATTAAAGGGGCACTTTAGGCTACTCTTTTTTTATTTCAGAATATAGAAAAAGCTGTAAAATATAGATGCAAAAAAACCAACACAATTAAAACAATAAGATATAAAATAGATGCTGACATTTGAGATTCTTGTATTTACTGTAACTCCACAGACTTTGTATATTCTGTATAACAAAAGTAAAAAGGTCCAGGCACTCCAGATATCAAGAAAAAGGCAATTTATTTAACCCACAGCCAAATCGCAATGTTTCGACCTGTTAAGGTCTTTGTCAAGCTTGCGATTTGGCAGTGGGTTAAATATATTGCATTTTTCTTGATATCTGGAGTGCCTGGACCTTTCTACTCGTGTTCTATCAAGCTATTGGTTTCCTAGTACTGAGGCCAATCTGGTTGCACCCAGATTCATAACATCTAAGGGATTGAGTGCAGTTTCACATCTTCATCCTTTGTATATACTGTAGATATTTACTCCTGTCCTGTACCAATTATTTGCACACAGCATGCATATTTTATTCAAGTTTTTATTACCCTTTTCAAGAGAGCTAGAGCAAAACTGTGAATGGGTCCTATCAGCTTATTGAGGAATTCCATTCAGCTCATCTGACAAACTGTGTCTGGGAGTGATCTATACATTCCATAAACTTCAGCAGGAGAGAGCTGTATGGGATAACATGAGATCCAATAGACCAATGGTTCCCAACCCAGTGCTCAAGTACCCCCCTAACAGTCCAGAATCTAGGGATTACCCAGTTGTGTCTAAGGTGTTTTTAGAAAGAACCCCCCCCGCCCCCCCCAGCACAATAGGATAATCCCTAAATCCTGGACTGGTAGGCGGTATTTGAGGGCTGGCTTGTGAATCCCTGCAATAGACGATAATGAGAAACTGCTGATTGGTGAAACCTCTTCCTAGCTTGGACAGAGCTTTTGCATGACTGTGGGTTTGCAGCAACAGGAACTTTAAATGTGAGTATCTTTTATTGTTTGAATTTCATTTAAAAAGTCAACATCTATCTCTGAGTGTACTTTACTATACCGTATAAATATGGTTATCAGTAGTTTAGCCATCTCACAATTTTCTACATTGAAAAATCATTTATGAAACAAGGTTTTTGTATTTTTAGAGAAAACCCGAGAAGTGGCAAGGAGGACACAAATCTGTGATTTTTACATAAATATACATATATCTAAATATGTCTTAAACACTTCAAGAGGCTGGAGCTGTATGTCAGTTGTCACAGCAGGGGCAGATGTGCTCTGAATATAAAAGCAGCACTGTGCCCCCTGCCAACCCTCCCCCCCCCCCAAAAAAAAGAAAAAAACGAGAAGTTCATACAGATAGAATCTTTATAAAATACTCATATTGACTGTGTTGGAATTTCAGTAACAACGAATGCACAGGTGGTAGGAACAGAACCAGATTCCTGTGATCCCACCAACACAAGAGGTAAGTAAGAAGAAAAGAGTAGTAAAGAAGAGGACAGTATAATTTATACAAGAGAGTGCCTTCATATTTTACATTGTAAAAGGAGCTGGATTTTGTATCTTAAGGTAAAGTTTAATAACTAACTAAAATAAGAGGTGTCGCCATCCAACCACGGGTCCCACATTTTGTTAAAGGACTTGGGTTACATTAATTTCAAGAAAATTACATCCTAATCTAGTTCGGACAAGGCAAAGCCAGGACAAACATTGCAAATAAAGAGGTTAAATAGAAACATTGTTTAAGATCTCCTCTTCTCTGTATGCTTTCTCCATGCTGAGTTTATAACAATTAACAGGAAGTTATAATGGAGTTACCCAGTTGCCCTATTTCTACATTTAAGTTTAATTTTTACGCCTTATGAATTTGTATTTCTGAAATATAGGTATACATAAACATAATATTAAAATCTTGAGATTGTGCTTCTGTACTCCACTTCACTCTCGCACCATTCACCCTATGGTCCCTTCTCACACCACTTTTACATCTGTACCTGTATCTGTACACAGGCATCATATTTTTGAACCACTCCTCCATTCTCCTGCTCTGTTTTCCTGTTGTGTTCATGTACCACTTCCTCTTAGATGGTAAGCTTGTTTGAGTAGGACCTTCTTCCCCTTTCGTGTCTGTAAGTTTCATTTTGTCTGCCAGTTATTTGCTGCTGTGAATCCTAACTGTATAATTGGTAAGTGCTATGGAGAGTATTGGCACTATATAAATGCTATTAATAATAATAATAATAATAATAATAATACATACAAAAAGGCAAAAATCGGTATTATTAACGCTCTGGAAATCATAACAGTGTACAGCATTCACTACTATAGGTCAGACTAGAGCTTCCATCCACCCATCCATCCATCCCTCCTTCATCCACCATTCACCCATCCATCTATTCATCTTCCATCCATCCATCCACCATCCATCCACCCACCATGCCACCAATCCATCTATCCATCCATCTTCCACCCATTCACCATTCATTCTTCCACCATCAGTCCATCAATCTATTCATCTTACATCCATCCATCATCCATCCACTCATATTCCATCCATCCACCATTCATCCTTCCATCATCAATCCAATCACCCAATCTATTCATCTTCCATCTATCCACCCACCCATCTTCCATCCATCCACCATTCATCCTTCCATCATCAATCCATCCACCCAACCATCCATCCATCCATTCATCCCTTCTACATCCAAATATGTATCTTCCTTCTTTCTTTCAGTCTGTTTGACTGCCTGTGTAATCTGTCATTTTATAAGGAAAGCTCCTCCGATAAAAGACTGATTAAACCATTTTTGGGTCTAGGCACATTTTAATGATAGTGAAATGTTTAAGGCACTCTTTTTTAATTTTACCTTCATCAGCAGATTATAAATATCAGATTTACTTCAAGCCTTGCTAGTAAGATATACACACTTCTGGGCAGATTAACCTACTCATTTTAATGATTTACCATGGTAGAATCCCGATGTTAATGCTGACACTTATTAAAAGGCATATTTGAAAGATTGCATAAGCCTATTACTGCCCCGACGTCAATGTGTTTGAGGCACACTTTGTGATAGGTTGAAGCCCACCAGTATGCCATAGTGAACTTGTTGACTCATCAGTTGTTGATACAACTGGTTTAGATCTCAATAAACTAAGCTTAAGGCTGTTAACACTAAGCTACCTCAGGTTTTTCTATAAGAAAACGTATGACACTATATGAGTAAAGATATCGAACACACTGCAGTTTATAAGGTTTGATAGAAAATCAAGATGTCTGCTTCCTGTGACATTATTTTAGTAATGTGCTCAATGGATATAAAAGACATTAACAATTCTAACGTAAAAAAATAATACATGTGGAAAAAAATCTTTTTTTTAAATAATCATTGCATTCAAATTATATTTTTTCCCCAAGCCAGCAGTACTCAAACAAGTCATTATGGACTACCAACAATCAAAAATGAAAGGATTATCCTTCTTACAAACTGAATATTTTTGACACTGGAAGCTGTGCAGGTTTGATGTCAAAATCACTGTTCTGCCTAAACAGATTACAGTAGTAAGCCCAGTTAAAAATACTTTGCCCATTTATAAAGCACCCCTAAATGTACCGTTTTCTTGGATTTTTTCCTCGATTTCCTTTAAGCCACATTAGGTATAGACTGGCACATGGGCCGGCATGTTGATCTGATATAAATTATATCACACATGACTATGGTATTTACAGACGCATTATAATAGTGGATATGTATTAATACCACAAAATTGTGACCATAGACAGAACTTTTTGCCCATGCACCTATCATAGCAAGTGTGCCACTTACATGTTACTGACAATGGCTTTCATATACATTTTTTTTTATAGAGCTAAAGACAATATGTTAGGATGTAGTGACACAAAAAATTCCTGAAGCTGTAACAATATTCTAATATTTATAGACTTACATTCAACCAAAAGCCATGTCTAGATTTACCGCTACATGTGTCCCATGATGCTTTGAGACAAAGTTACCATCCACCGACGTTCAGACAATTACTATTTCTACCATACTGGCTGGCAGTGCCACACACCCACATTGTATGAGATATAAACATATATAATTATAGCATTGTTAAGATTTCCTATATACTAAATTTGTCATTAAGTTTGTTTTTATCCACAAACCTTTCCCTGACAAAACACTGTGGCACATAAACTATACAGCGATAATGTGCCCAATACCATTTTAAATGTCTTGTTTTGAACAAAACACGTAGTAAAATATATCACAGCTATACATCTAGCACATAAAAAAAGGTTATGAAGAACATTTTCTCTTCAATTGCTTTTTTGGTAAAACCTTCCTCAAAATATATTGTTTTTAAGTGCTTGATGCATTTGTTTTCTAAAGGCAATTGCACAACTGTCCTTAAAGCTCCATTCGTCAAATGCCCTTGTCATATTAATTCCAAGATTTACAATTAGACTGCAACACAATTACATTTTTTCCTCCTTTTTATAATTCCATTGGGATCCTGCAAATCAGTTACAAACGCGGCTGCGGGAATAAAGTACAGGACTTAAACATTTGTACCTTCATGAAACACAGACAAATTCTTTAGGCGTCTTCGAGACAGTAACTATCTCTATCATGTTCCTGAAAAACACATTTTGCTGACAGGGAGCTCAGCGGTATATTGCAGTAGTTGTACAACAGCTTTTATTTATTCCAGTTTCATACCAAGGGGGGGAAGTGTTTGTCACCCATCTGTACTGCCATTAAATCTTTCAAAGCTTAGCAGGTGTGCAACAGATGAAGAACTGGATATTAAAGGGGATAAACCCCTTAAATATTGTTCTTTATTTTATTAAACTGCTTTTAAAATGGTTGCAGTTATCACCATAGGAATAAGTTAGTTTAAGAGACCCAACCAGCACCAAAAGCACTAAAGCTTAACGTAGTGGTTCTGGGATATAGACATGATCCCTGTAGCCTTAGCATTGTAAGCACTGCCTTTTCTGGGAAAAGGCAGTGTCTACACTGCTGTCTAATGCCACTTCTAGTTGCTGTCACTATGACATTTTTTTGGTTTGGTCCTTCAAAGACTGCAAGACTGATCTTCAGCATCTCCACGCTCTACATGCACGCTCTACAAGCTGAACGCATGAGGAGGTACTGATTGGCCCAGCCCAGCGATTGCATGCACTCTAGCATCCCATTGCTTCTCTATGGGGATTGATGATCTCAACCAACGCAGACACAGCCACTGTAGACCAGCACACCAGAGGTAATGAGACAAGTTAATCAACTTTTTTTTCAGATTGAGCTTGAGGCCCCCTACAATCTAAATAGGTAGGCTAACACTAAAACATTAAGAATATAGAATGTAAGCTCGATTGAGCAGGGTCCTCTTCAACCTATTGTTCCTGTAAGTTTATTTGTAATTGTCCTATTTATAGTTAAATCCCCTTTCATAATATTGTAAAGTGCTACGGAATCTGTTGGCGCTATATAAATGGCAATAATAATAATAATAATAAGAATACATGTTTGTTCCTAACACGTTAGTGTTTCTTTAACAGTATAACACTATTTTACGTTCTACATTCTATCTCACATGTAAATGTATCTAGATTTTGTATATATTCATTTAGGGTTCACAAGGAGTATGTTTTATTACAGCTATCCACAAGGAATATTCAGTAAATAATTTACGCATTACTAATTTTATAAGGTTTTTTTTTAGTTTAGTACGTTTTAAAAAAGGGTTGTGAGCAGTGTTTTGTGTTTCATTTTTACCGTTCACACTTAGTTTAAAGAAACTATAAAATACTGACATTGTTACTCGCTAACGAATTTAAAGTAAATTTCAGATATAAGGCCAAAGTAGCCAAACTTAGAAAATTCTTCAGCTGTGCTTCCAGTTTGGCTACTTTGGCCTTAATTTTGAAGTTCACTTTGAATTCTGAACAATTCTCTCTTTATTGAATAGCCCTGGTGTTGTGTTGTTCAGTAAACACAATATTGAAGTCAACTGAAAACAGAACTGCAAGATTTCAGCTCAAATAGTCAACTGTGATTTCAGCTAAATTGGAGAATTTTTCAAATCACCACTTTTTACCTAGATTTTTCATTTTGCATTTCAATTCACTACAGTTTGATGTTTAGTGACTAAATCGTTTTATTCGTGTTGCTCTCGGAGGACAGAATGGCTAAAGAAAAAAAAATGTAAAAAATAAAAATCACTGTATCACTGTTTGATAGCAGCTGGCGAGCTGAATATCAAGACAATTATTACACAGTAACCTCCAATGAGTTATCTAATTTATCAAAACGAAAGTTACGTGGAAATCCAACAGAGAAGGGCATGACACAAAGCTAAAGTCTACTCTAAAAAAAATAAAAAATGAAATCAAATTTTTATGGTCTATTCAATTCATGATATTTTTTTCAGATGCAAGATTCACTTTTCAGATCCACAATTATAAAATGGTATTTCCCCTTTAAATCTTTTTAAACAAACATTAAGAATAATATGGAACATAGAACTTAATATCTCACGTGTCGGCATGAGTTAGAGTGTCTCATTTTACATTAAATGTAAAAGCAACAACCTCAAAATGTCTTTTCGCTTCCTTATTAGGCGATATATTTGCTGTTGACTAATGCACTTAATATGTAGTTTTGACGGAGGCAGTTATTCTTCCCTATTATTTGTTTATTTATAAATGTGTTGATGTGAATCCATTGTGCTCATATCATATAAATCAGAATGATAGCATTAGAAAGAATCCAGAGAACATGGTACACTTTGTATTGCGAATGATTATTCTATGGCTTACTTTGCACATTTATGCTTAAAGTGTTATTCTAACATCCATGACCACTTCTGTTTTTAGAAGCGGTCGTGAAGGAAGGAATCTGTATGTGCCACTGTTCAGCTTGAAATGTTGCACATACAGGGTAATCTTCATTTTTGTGCAGGGGGATAGTGACACCCCCAGCACACATGACAGAACTTTGTTCCAGGCTACACAGTGTCCATTCTTTGCAAAAATTACATCTGTCCTCAATGCGCACAGCACAAAGTCGATAGGTGGAATTACCTTCTTCTCTTGAGACAGCACTGGTAGAGCACCTGTAATGTGAAATCTTCTGCTTCACATTATATTAAACTGTGCCCTACCTCGATGCCACCCTATCTCTGTTCCACTGCACATTCTATTATTAAATTTAGCCCTTTCTCCGTGCCTCACTTTTATGTCCCCCTTCACTTGAGCCTTTTCTCTGTGCTTTCTGTTATGTGCTGCCTTCAGTTATCTGCTGCCTTCTGTTCTGTGTTTCCTTCTCCTCATGATACCTTCTCTCCATGCTGCCTTCGCCCCATGATGCCTTCTCTCCTTGCTGCCTTCTGTTCTGTGCTGCCTTCTGTTCTGTGCTGCCTTCTCCCCATGATGCCTTCTCTCCAATGCTGCCTTCTCTCCATGCCGCCTTCTCTCCATGTTGCCTTTGCCCCATAATGCCTTCTCTCCATGCTGCCTTCTCTCCATGCTGCCTTCTCTCCATGATGCCTTCTCCCCATGATGCCTTCTCCCTGTGTTGCCTTCTCTCAATGCTGCCTTTTCTCCATGTTACCTTCTCCCTGTGTTGCCTTCTCTCCATGCTGCCTTTTCTCCATGTTACCTTCTCCCTGTGATGCCTTCTCTCCATGTAACCTGGCGGCCAAGAAGTGTGGACTGGAATGCGCATGTATGAACAATGACAAATTCCCTGTACTAGCCAGTGGGGGGCGCTAGATGCCATTGAGTGAGCATGTGAACTGTGTGGCCATCAAATTCAAAATGACAGCGAGTAGAGCCACGAATCTGCATCAAATTGTGCATTAAGCTTGAACATTCCTCCACGGAAACTATTTGGATGATTCAGAAGGCTTTCGGAGATGATGCAATGAGTGCAGCGCATATAAAAGTGTGGCACAAAGCTTTAAAGATGGTCGAGAATCTGTTGAAAGATTTGGCACCCTGCAACATCTTGCTTTTCCCATAACTAAAATCACCTTTGAAAGTGAAGAGATTTCAGACCGTCGATGAGATTCAGGTAAATACGATGAGGCAGCTGATGGCGATTCCAACAAAGGATTTTGCAGAGTTTGTTGAACAATGGAAGAGACGCTGAGAGAACCTTGTGAGCTCTCAAGGTGCCTGCTTTGGGGGACAGAGACATCAATGTCCTATGTACAATGTTTCTTGTATCTTGTATCTTCTTTAATAAATGTCTCTGTTTTTCATATTACATGGCTGGATACTTTCCGGACAGACCTCGTATATAAAAACATATATATATATACTTGTTCAGGCACAGATATCTGTCAGTGATTCCTTGTGGACTGGCGCTGTGTTTAGAGCAGGCAAAACATACTATGTGTCATTAATGTTTGACATGCTCTGCTTCATTCACACAGCATTGGATTATAAAGCCACATAATAGGACACCCCAATGTACAGCTCATTTGAAATGCAAAAAAAAATTTAAAAAAATTGAGGCTGTGTACACACAGAGTTGGGAAGGTACTGGTTAAATTTGTTTCTCCCTTGGTAAATAAACATTTAATTATCCCGCTGTATTTTCCTATTCAGTTGACCCTCTTCAAACTGAAAGCATTCTGTAACCCTTGGAGACATCAACCATTGGAAAACACAATTTTATCATTGATAGGTCAAGTATGATACTAGATAAAAAAGAAAATAGATATGAACACCACTGAAATGGTTTGCTTCCCAGGGATAATATAAACAGATTTCACTTTGAAGACATATAAAGCCATAAAGATTTGAAAACACTACAGTAAATGCATGTTTAGACAAAAGAAGTCCATAATGATAACGGAATATAAAAAGAATCACTGTGAACACTTGGTTAACTTGTGAAGAGACTGCCTTCTATAATCTAGGAGTGTTAGCAGCAGCTATAATTTGTCTGATTTCATATGATTAAAATTACTATTATTATTTCTAATGTTTAATAGATTTTACAGATGCTGAACATGAGATTTCACGGGAGCAGTTCACTGTTCAATTTCACAGATGTAGTCATTTTTATTCGTGCCCACCAGCTTTGTTTGAAAAGATGTTCTGCATCAGCTGAGGTCACCCAGGTTCACAAGCTGTTCATGTTAAGAAGGTGTCTCTTATGCCTTATGCTGCATACAATATAACATAACACAGATGATAACATTTCAGGGCTGAAATTTGCAAGAAGTGATCTTAAAGAGACATTATAGTCACCAAAACACCTTTAGCTTAATTAAGCAGTTTTAGTGTATAGATCATGGCCCTGCTTTTTCACTGTTCAATTCTCTTCTATTTAAGAGTTAAATCACTTTGTTTATACAGCCCTAGTCACACCTTCGTGCATGTGACTTACACTTCTATACACTTCCTGTAAAGTGAGATCTAATGTTTACATTTAATTTATTGCCAATTCCTTTTAACCCCTTAAGGACACATGACATGTGTGACATGTCATGATTCCCTTTTATTCCAGAAGTTTGGTCCTTAAGGGGTTAAACTAGAACTTTTTATCTCCTGCACTGTTAAAAGCATGCTCCATCTTTCAGTATGTGTAGTTAATAGCATACTAGTATCTTTCAGTATATGTGATTAAAGTTCAATTTACATAGCAGGAGATAACAACTTCTAAAGTAAATTAGCATATGATTGAAAATGAAACACTTTTTTTCATGCAGGCTGTTTCAGTCAAAGCCAGTGGAGCTATGGCTAGGGCTGCATGGACAGAAACAAAAGTGATTTAACTCCTAAATGGCACCAAATTGAGCAATGAGACTTCTGAGGCATGATCTATACACAAAAACTGCTTCATTACGCTAAAGTTGTTTTGATGATTATAGTGTCCCTTTAAGTGTACATCAACTGAGACCAAGTCACCTAGGGCTCCCAGAACCACTGGATTTTCCTGAACATGTACTATTTCCATATGTTGATAAACAGCACAAGAAAGGAGTAGCCCTAAAATTCAGAATTCTAATGCATATACAAAGTGCTACATGTGTTGATGGTCAGCAAATTTGCCATGCTCCTCATTCCAAACCTCACATGTGTTCCTATTTAGGGCCCAAGTCCCTCTGTCCCTCTTTTCTGTCCTAATGTCCTCTATTCTAATGTCCTCTATTCATATTTTTGGTTTATCTGACGTATAACAGAACTCCGCAGCAATAATACTTACAGTAATGTGTCTTAAAACTAATGAATTTGTTTCAAAATCAGTATGTGTGCATAAGATTTATTATACACTGGCACCCCTAAAATTAAAGTGTCCCTCTTTCTCCATTTGAAGTGGGGTATGCCATCCTCACACAGTGATATTTGTCTAAAAAAACATGTGGTTCTTGCAACCCTGGAAAGATAACTTATTTCAGAAGCCGAATGCCACCTGGGGGGTAGCTGAGACAGGAACTGGAGGCAACTTTGGTATTAAACCAAACCCCTGAAAATAAGAATGTGTCCGAGGGCCTCCCCCCACCATAACAATGTCATCTAGATTAAGTTGTTTTGGTGCCTAGAGTGTTCCTTTAAGATAAAGACATTTTAGTGTGTAGATTGTCCCTTTAAATGTACTTACACAAGTGTGATAGGCATAAGGCTATCCTAGACTAAGGCCAAGGACTAATGAAAGTATTTAGAAAATTGGGCAGACTAGATGGGCCAAACAGTTCTTATCCGCCGTCACATTCTATGTTTCTGTTTGAGTCCATTAAACTGCATTTCTGCACTTGTGCGGTCCTGGTTGGGAGTCTGGTTAATAAGACTGTATGTCTCAGATTACTCAAAGGTATGCCAGGATAACACATAGACTTTTTGAGCACACTACTCCTGGCCCAATTTCACTTCCAAATGTTGGTAGGTATGGAAAAGTGGGTCATAAAAAAGAACATTGCTTCTAAACTACTGAAATTAAAGGAACACTATAGGTTCAGGAACACAAACATGTATTCTTGACCCTATATAGTTAAACCCACCATTTAGGTGGCTTGCCCCCCCTCAGCCCCCTCAAAATGAATTAAAACTCACCTTAATTCCAGCACCGCATGGGTCCGCCGGCACTGGCCCCGTCCCCGGATCTGCCTCCTTGATGACATAATCAGAATTGACGATTTTTAGCCAATCCAATGCTTTCCCTTAGGGAAAGCATTGGATTGGCTAAAATGGACAAGGAGGTGGGATGGGGGCGGGGCTAAATGCTGTTTTGGCCAATCAGCACTTCTTTACAGAGATGCATTGAATCACTGCATCTCTATGAGGAAAATTCAGTGTCTCCATGCAGAGCGTGGGGACGCTGAATGGCAGGGCTGATTACTGTGCAGCCCTGAGCCAGGAAGCACCTCCAGTGGCCATCTGAGGAGTGGCCACTTGGAGGTGTCCCTAGGGGCAATGTAAACACTGCCTCTTCTCTGAAAAGGCAGTGTTTGTATGAAAAAGCCTAAAGGCAATGATTATACTCACCAGAACTGCATTAAGCTGTAGTTGTTGTGGTGACTATAGTGTCCCTTTAACATTAAAGGAAAAGATAACTTTTATATTAAAAATACAAAAACTTTCTGTTAACTATTTTTTAAGTCAGCCATAGTCAGCTCCTGCATCCCGTCTAAGGTCCCATACTTAATTCCCTCTGCACAAAGCAAGAGCATGTGAAGATTAGTTAAAAAAAAAAAAATTAATTTTTTTTCATTTATTTTAGTATTATTATTATCATTATTTTTTTAATCCAGGATTATAGGCCTGGAGCTTCACCTCCATTAGCCCCTATATTAATCCAACCCTGTGGTCACTAACGGGTTAATATTTCCAGTAAATAACGTACGTCAGGCGCTAAAGTAGATTAAAAAAAACAACAACCCTGAATTACTTACAGTCGGAAAGCACATTTGTAATCTAATACATTTTTGTTGCCATATTATGATTACATGTCAATACTCACTAAACGGCCAGAAAACCCTGAAGCCTCCCAAATGCCCCCCTCCCATCCATAACCCCAATTATGTGATTGCACCTCCGGTCATAACTGTGTCTGAAACCCAATAAGCACGAATGTGTCTAGTTTTCAAATGAACATAATACCACTTACAGCCTGGCTCTGAAAAATAACTGTTGATGATAAAGACAAGTGTCACACGGCAGAGCTTGCAATGTTTCCATACAGTAAATTGAAGTTTCAAAATAATATTACTCTCTGTTAAAGACAGAGACACGGCTAAATTAGGTACTGCCGGCTGCCGCAAGGATCAAATGCAAAGAGAATCATATTTCATCACAGCTAGTCAAGACCAGGAAAATAAATAGTGCTATAAGAGCTATGCAGGCAATGATTCATTTTGATAATCTGGCCCAAGAGAGACACATACAGACAGCACACATATCTAAGCATCCACCGAAAGACAAATAGGACGCAGAGGGTGGGAATTGGGATGACAATGTAGCAGAGGTCACATCGATTTTTAGCAGCAGTTTTCGCAAAGATGAGATAACCCTGGACTCCATTTGCCCCATTGTTCATATTGTACCTGTCCCACAAGCAATAAATTTCACAGGCCCAGAAAAAAAAACGTGCAGTAAAGGAGAAGGATCCTACTTATGACTTCTTATGATTAAGTTTTTGTGCTAACCAAACATGTTTGGAAGTACAAGGTCACATTGCATGTTATGGCCTGTAATAGCGAGAACTGGTCGAAGCATATTACGTTTTAGTGTACAGGGGAGGAACTGGAGAACATTCATCACATTTTTTTTTTCTGATTGAAATCACACATTCCAAAGATGAATGATAAATGTAATACAAATCTATTTCAATCTTGTAATGGGTCTTTACATCGGAATGGTGTCTACATCTCACCCCCCCTCCCCCTTCTTTCAGATAAGTGCGCTTTTAGTAAGGCATTTATCAGTCATGCATGAAAACTGCTAATTGGTAAAGCAATTAAAACTGTCCAAGTGCTGGAAGCATATATTTCGGGAGAACAGGTACATGATTTGGACACATAAGCAGGCACTGTTGTCAAATCATTTTACCTACTCAGAGGCCAAGCCACATCTATAGGCAATGTGTGGGGAATTTTAAATGAAACTGTTGCTTTTTTGCTTTTTTTTTTTTTCCCTTCCACTCATAACAATAAACTCTGTTGAAGCATTTACTGATGTGAGTAGTGCAATGGAGGCCAGTATAAAATACATTTACCTCAGCAGCAACTTGGGGTTATGGAGGCAGACATTTTTTTTAAGCTTAATGCTTTTTACACAGTGTTTTCACACACATCATTATTGAGGTCAAGGTAATTTGCATGGTATGCCAGGATGTCCCTAGATATCCTGATATATGATGGAAATTAAAAAATATATATCTCATATCTAACTTTCATTTGTCAATCGGGTTGTGCAAGGAATCTTGAAGTGGCTGATTTCTACACTGTTTTATTTATCAGTTCTTTGAAGTCTTTTACGAGACAAGTGCATGTCATGATGTAATTAAAAAAATATGTATTTATATACCATAAATACCGACATATCACTAGATAGAAATCCTGTGTTTATATAAAATGCAGTAATGGCAATATAAATGGGACTTTTTTTATTAGAAAATTAATTGGTCCATTTTTTTTTAAACTAGCAAAAACATCCCAAATTAATGCCAAACTTGCAGAATTCTTAATAACTTTAATCTGACAAATTGTTTCCAGTTTGCCTGATTTTGCCTACATTTTGCTAGCCAATTGTCAATTTTCTATTTGAGAAATAGAATAGAATACTTTAATATTTTATTTTAAATAGCCTCTCATTGGAAATGTGAAATTATATCTATTGATCATAATACATTAATAAGTGTTATATCAGGAGGCTTTCGGACAAACCTTGCTTTCGAATTCTTGCGCAAGAAAATCTGTTAACGAAACTGGAATGTGTACTTAAGGTAGTGTGATGGTTAATGGAACAGCTAACAGATGTCATAGTGGACTGACTGCTTTAACCTTGTGATTCACAAGCCAGCTTCACAATCAATGCCCCTCTTCTTAATTAATCTGTGAATGCAGAGGGCAGCGAATGCAATGAGGGAGTAGCTGATTAATCTGTCTTTCCTGGCTCTAAATCACATTTTTATTTATTTCCAAAATAAATTAGAGTATATTACTTAAGACTAAAAATTTCATTTTTCATTAGTGGTGTTTATCATAAAAACACTTACAATAAAAATACTATATGGTATCCATTTTTTTCCCGTATGACCTTAACATTAAAGAAGGACCATAAAATCAACCACCATGAGCATCCCTTTCGGTAGTTATCTGGAGTTTGTATAAATTGAATGAAGAAGCAATTTATTTTGTGCTGATAAAACAAACGTGAAATGAAACATTTTAAAAATAATCTTAGAAACTGCATTTAATATGGCAATTAGATTGTATTTTAACAGTCCTTGGCAGGTAGTTTTCACAATCAGCATGCACAGTTGCCAACTTTAAAAAGAAAAAAAAGGAATTTTGATTCGAACGGACACGTGAAGAGTCAGTACATGAACACAGCTGACCTGCAGTATGTGGAATTCAAATACTGTACGAAATAAAATAGCGAATGAATCTAGGGCAGCCAAAAGGAACTGCCATTATTAGCTCAATTATTTACCTCCTTAATTTTGTCTTTATTTTGGAACTTTGCAATAAACGTTACTGCTTTATGTCTTACTTCGTGGAGATTTTAAGGGGGGATTTTCCCACCCTCTGTTTGGAAGGCCGGCTACTGCTTTGAATTGCTATTGAGAGAGTGAGAGTCTCCCTTGCCCCTGAACTTCAAGAAATCTGTTTGGACACAGTAGAATTAACTTCTGCTCAATATATATACATGCATATTTAGTTTCATCTTGCAAAACTTACAAGTTTACTCTGACAAAGTTGGAGTTTGCAAGCTAAATAAAGATAACGATGTTTCGCTTTTTAGACTTTGCAGAAAAGCCTTTCTCAGTCACTGTGTCTGAAAGTTCCCAAAACACTGGGTGTCTGTTCTCTACAGGTAATACTTTCAGCATATCATTGGAACCTGAAATGTCATAATGTGTTCCTGTCTACCTTGACAAATAGAGCTGACATTGACTCTTACATATTACTATTTTCATGTAATACACTAATGTCTTTATGTAGATGAGCAAAATGTAAACAATTAAGAAAATGGCTGTGACAAAGGTTCCACTTTGAGTAATGTCATATTATATCTCATTCTACTTTATGTCACAACAAAGGTGGCGTTGTCTCGGACCAGTCTTAGGCTCCCGTAAGATTAATGGAAGGCTAGCCCAAACCCTAATGTTAATTTAAATCTAGATAAATTCATAAACCAACCAATCTTCAATCTCATAATTTATTATCGTCGCCACAGCCACGCAATGTCAGTATTTTACCATAAAACATACTGCACTATTATTATGTATCCTCTCTATTTTAGTTCAAAAAACAGCAGTAACTTATATAGCATAGAAACTCTTCCTTGAACGGTGACATATAGTGAAATGAGATGTAAAATGACCTAAGCAATCTTCAGAATGTGATGACCCTGACATAATAATATCAATGTATTTTACCATTAAAGGGGCACTATAGTCACCAAAACAACTTTAGCTTAATGAAGCAGTATGGGTGCATAGCTCATGCCCATGCAGTCTCACTGCTCAATTCTCTGCCATTTAGGAATTAAATCACTTTTGTTTCGGTATATGCAGCTCTAGCCACACATCCCCTGGCTGTGATTGACACAATGACACAACCTGCATGACAAAATTGTTTCATTTTCAATCAGACATAATTTACTTTAAAAGTTTTTTTATCTCCTGCTCTTTAAATTGAACTTTAATTACATACAGGAGACACCTGCAAGTTCTATAAGGCTATTAACTGAGCAGGAGATAAGAAATTCTAAATTAAACAGAATTTGCAATAAAGGAAATTAAACATTACATGTCTCTTCACAGGAAGTGTTTAGGAAGGATATGTAAGTCACATGCAGGGAGGTGTGACTAGGGCTGCATAAACAAAGTGATTTAACTCCTAAATAGCAGAGAATTGAGCAGTGAGACTGCAGGGGCATGATCTATACACCAAAACTGCTTCATTAAGCTAAAGTTGTTTTGGTGACTATAGTGTCCCTTTAATGAAACACTTAGCCTTTGCTGGTTTTCAAGTATGTCTTGGAGGTATAGATGTAAATATTACCTAGCTCAATGGTATTCATCTACATTAACTGCAAAATAATGCCTGGATCATACAACTATCATTTACATATGTGACCTAGAAATTTTAACCACTTTCTCTTCTGACGGGATGAAGAAAAGGGTGGGATCATGAAAAGAGTGGTGCGAGCCAAAACAAAAGTATGGGAAGTAGATGTTTTGGGCAAATATAAGAATTATTACTCAAAACCAATAACCGTTACAACTTGCTGTAGTGTTTATGGTGACAGGAGTGCTCTGGCACCGCCCCATTGTAACTAGTCAAACCGTGATCAACTGATGTTCTCATCCAAAGAGCTAAGCCCTTGGTTTGGTGTTTAGTTCAAGAGTGCTAACATAAATTCCTGCTTAGGAACTGCCAGCTCTGCAGCGTTAGTAACTGGATGAGGGGAGCAATCCCCAGCAGACCCCAAGTAAGTAATTACGCCGTTCTAGAAAGATTTGGCTACATATAATGGAGGAGTACCAGGGCACTCCTGTAGTGGTTATGGTGCTTTGAATGTTAATTTAACACAATTTCTTACAAGTAAGTTGCTGTCAAACTTGGAATTTTCTGGAGAAACCTAGTAAGCTTCCACAGTATGAATCTAGATATCTGACTAAGGAGGGAACTGTTTAGCAGATGACTGTTGCCAGTAGAACATGCATTTATTTAATGTTTCATTTGATAGCTCAGAGTCTAGGCACTGTGGGAATCCCTGAGATGCTGTATTGAAGGGTAATTAGGTTGTGCCCACTATCGGAGTCATCAGAGGGATATGAAGGTCCACAGGATGTTTTAAAAAAAATGTGTTAAATAAAAGGAAATTAGACAGGGCATCAGAGCCACTTCTTGCCAGGAGTCCTATTTAGCACAAATACATTCTCTATAGGGTTCACTGCCGAGCACATTCCTGAAAATTCTTCATGAAAAACTGAATATAGTACATTTAAATACACTGCTATTATCCTAAAGATGAAATTAAAACATAATGTGAACAAAGAGAAGTGTGATTGCTAATGGCAAGTGTTCCTAAATAAATAATGCTAGTGATTTTACTGTACATCTCTCAGAAGACATAACATTTATGAACCACTTTCTTTTCCATTGCCCTTCCTCAATGTTATAGCAGACAGAATCCTTTATGTCAGGTATTGATGTTGAGATGTTTCCTAAACAAGTTTGTTGCAAATATTTATGATTCCATATGGACCAACAGATGTCTCTGCGTACACATTGCTTGAAACTCTTCATTTTCAGCTCTAATCCTACTGCTACATCAGCAGATTTTTATTTTAAATCTATCCTCCTTCTACCATTGAAATTGTGCTTTCTATGATGAATATCCAATTAATACGGAAAAAATATGCTGTTATTTAAATATCAGGAGTTTTTTGGATGTTGTTTCATCTGTGGCATTAAGAAAGGATGGAGCATTAAATGTTACTGAAATAACAGAATTACTTCACACATTGCTCTGAAAATATGTATTTTTAGTGATGATAAATTGAAGCGGTTCTGATATTTTGGGTGCCGGTAAATATACTTATTAAAATGAGCATCACACATGGCAGAGTTCAACAACTACGGATATCACCATCCAGATAATTAACTAAAACTCTTAGTAAGACAAACAACCAGAGTTTGATTGGACTTTTATTCCAACCCCAGCTCTAGATCTGGAAGCTAGCCCGTGGTGTGTCTGACTATCTCCAGTCCTTTAGGATACTTTAATGGTAACAAGAATTTATGATTTTCTATATAAAACTACTGTAGGCAAGCTTTTGAAATTAATAATAGCAATCAGTATTATATAGCCAGAACAGATTTCTAGAGCTCTAGAAAGATGCAGGAAAGTAACTGAGAATAGCGTGTCTTTAGAAGGATTCATCTTCAAGAATTAAGAGTTGTTGTCGATGAAACACAGAGAATGAGTCTAAATTGTTTAGCAGTGTCTCTTATTTTCTAAATTGTTTTCATGTTACCCATGAAATATATTCATATTGTGGTGTACACCTGTTCAAGTACTTATTGCTCTGAAAACATTTGGTAATTCTTGAGTTTTCCGTTGGACATCCTAGAACCCCAATGTCCATCTTTGACTTTGCAGTTGTTGTAGGACTACATCTCACAGCTCTCAGAATTTTCTTCGACAAGACTGCAGTTTGAAATCTAGAACCTATTAGAAAGCTATTATTCGTAGATCTCTTATTTGTAACTTGATATTGCTTATAAATACTATAATGTCAGCAGGATTGAGTGGAAAGGAACAAAAATCAAAACAAGGGCTAATTGGATGGTAATGATTTGTTGGACATTAGAAGGTCACTTGTCCATTACAGAGATCACTCATCCTCTAAATTCTATAAAACCTCTTGGGAAGCAGAACTATCATTCAGAGTCCCTTGTCATTAAAAAAAAAAAAAACAGCTGTATACAATTTAAGTCACCAGAAAATGATATAAATGCATTATGCTGTTGGACTTTGCATGAAAATCCTTGCTAAGTTCAATGTTACTTCTAAAGAGAGGTAGAGAATTTAGCTGAGCTCAGAAAGATTTTGTGATTGTATTACTGATGAGTTTCTTATCATTTGAAAATGAACAGGTTTTGAGAAGAATTAACATACATGTAAATATTAATGGGTAGGTACATGGTTCAGAGATAGAGATTTACCTCTTTCTCTTCCAAACCAGGTAACAGAGATATGCGATATTGTATAATATGATCAAAAAGTAGGAGAGGACTCTGCTATTTGGGCCATGTTGGCTAGGGACTGTGTGAAGCTTAATGTTACAAAGGCCCTGCACATACCCTGCACATATCACATTCAGACAGTTCTAAGTCATGTATACCTGCCAAGTGCTCTCCGTTCCCATAATGGAAAGCAGGGAAGGGGCTGGGTACAGAAGATGTTGCTGCAGAGCTACCTGTTTGTTACCTGTGGAAAAGCAACAGAGACAAAAATCCCTGCCTTCTTAATATGAGGAGCAGGACTATCAGGCAAGCCCCCATTCCACCTCAAGCTACTCCAAACTCTGATTATTGTTAAAGAAGTCTTTTCTCAGCATCCTAAGACCTATTTATTGTCCTACACAATGCAATGTTCATGCCAATAAAAGTATTGAGATTTCTGAAAAGTTCCTTATGTGCCTTACGTTACCTCTTCTTGTACTTTTATAATGGTGATCAGTATTCAGTATTTTTAATTTGTGTCCTCCAAGTGCTGTAATAAGTATGGATGGTTCTAAGTGTCCTTAAGCATACTATTACACAAACAGTACAAAAAGCAAAACACTTGATCATATTAATTGGTATAAATACAGTATTTTAAATACATAAATAGCAGTATAATAATACAGTCTCATTGTGTGTACTGCAAGAATTTATAACACCAATACCTTCACCTCAACACAGACCTGTCTGGTTAAAATAAGGGAACCAGGTGGGAGAATGCACTCAAGGTAGAAAAGGACAAACAAAAAACTTTACATTAACTTAGGAGAAAGGGTAAGATTCTGCACCATCTCTATGGTGAAGCAGAGAGGTGAATAACCGCAGGGGAAAAGAGGTACTTAGAAAAGGGTGGAAAACAGGAACTTAGGAAAGGAGATGATACTGGTACAATTCATCACATGTAGTTTCCCAGTTTATAGCCCAATTAGTCATGCACACTAAGTAGCCACATATTTTAACAAGGCAGTTCTTCTACTGGTATTGCCCCTTTAGCAAAACACCCCTTATGCACTTAAAAACTCTGTATAATGTTTAATATAAAATGTGCTGTTTCTACATGCCCAGTTAGTATCTTTGTTGACAAACTTTTATGTGCTGCTGTGGCACTTTAAACATGCTTATACATCTCTTGCATAAAAAAAAAAAAAAAAATTGCTATAATGTATGTACTACTAACATAATACAAAATTTTATAAAACAGAAAACAAATAACGTCAAATAAGCCCTGGCAAGATATTAACAAAAGAAGAACATTTGCAGAGCATGCAATTAACATTCCCCCTCTATAACAATGGGCCTGTTGAAATCACAAAAAAGGGGGCATATACCCACCGTCTGACATCATGGAGAAGATGGACCCACTGACTGTAGTCCCCCCAACAACTCTGCCAGGAGTCCACGTCACGTGTCCAGTCCTGGGCCCCAGTAAACCACTCTGCTGCCCTGTTAATATTATAAGATGGTTTTGTCTGAATTAGGAAGATATCGTAAAAGGAATCAGTAATAAAAAAAAAATATTAAAATTTAAAAAAGGTTCCAGATCTCTTATCACAAAACAGTTTGTACATAAAACAGACACTGTAATGCCTACTAAAACACCATTTATAAACCATGTACGATGCTTTTGTAAAAGCTCAGTTTCTGCTTTCCGCTCCATAACTCCAAACCAAATAATGTTCCTTAGCAGATAGAAAACAGAGTTCCCTGCCCCTGAGTAATTATTCCTACTTTATTAAGCTTTATTTTACAACTTTATAAAACAGGTTATAAAGGACAGTGCTACCATTATGTCCTCCCCTGCTTAGACTTAATAAATATTATGTCCCTTGCTATCCATTAAAACCAAGTAGTGCAGAAAATAATAGTGTCTGTAATCTTCTGTATAGATGTAAAATAACCTTTATAAAGTAGAGGTATATAACAGTCAAGAACAAATTACACCGGTGTAGTTTAATAAAATAGGGCCCCTATAGCGGAATTAATCCTAAAATACCGACAGTCCCAGTGGCATTGCGACTCTGTCCTCTGAAAGGCCGAAAAGCCAGTTAAACTGGCAAAATACATATATTTTTAGCAATGTTCTGTGTGCGCCCAAACAGATACAAGGTTTGGAGTGAACGTATCTGGGGAGCTATAAAGCTGCTGGGAAACATATTTTCTCGGTAATATTTTAGTACTTTGAAAATTCAATCACTGGGAAAATGTTTTGCTGTAAATATCTGGAGAAAGCGAGAAAGTAATGTCTGTGTCGTGCACCTGGTTTAGTAATTTGAAGGACTGTGTCGAACCCATAACATAACAGGGGAGAGGCTTTTCAACAGTAACATTTATTAGAGCATATATGGTGCATTGCTTATAATTATGCAGGGTACAAATAGGTCATTTAGGCTATAGGGTGGGTTGGGATCACTGAGAAGACAAGATTGTTTCTTTAACTCATTTGGTGCCAAAGGGTGAGCAATGCAACAAAAGGGTTAAAAATAAATTTCATAAAATGCAGATATACAGAGACTTAAAAAATTTGCCGTACCTATTAATCTATTAAACTGAAACTAAATGAGGATTCAGATATTGATTGAAGACTTTATGCTTACAAGCATACCTCCCAATTATCCCTTTCTGTGTTCAGTTCCTTCAATCCTAGACATCCCCAATTCTAGGAGTTTAGAATTCTTATATGTATGAGTGTCTAGCAGTTTCACAACTATAGGACTCACATTAATGTGTCTGAAACAGGCCACATCGGGCAAATGCCAGTGGATTAATCGCCTTTAAATTGTCATGGCTTCAAGAGCTGGGCTGCTGGCTTTGGCCTCATTTCTCCCACCCTTGATTGCAATGAGACACCATAAAAAGCACTATCTAGGCTGCAGGTTCATGGGTTCACTGCCCTATCATCTGCCTCTCTGTGTTTGCAATACAGGGAGAGACTTGTGGCCGAAGTCCCTGCAGAAAGTAACAGATTGCCTTGTAGACTCTTCCTGGAATCCACGCCCTAGGCACGCAACACCAATGTCACCAGGACCGCAAGGTATAAGGCTCATAAGATGTACAACTTCGGGTAGGGAACTGCAATCATTTATTATGGAATGCATGGGGGACAACACAGGACAGGGAACCCATGCTAGTGCTAAGATTGCTAGTAACCTGCACCATTCAGTACTGGGGGGTACTATTGAAGGATGAGTTTCATGAGCTAATATTCTTTCTTATTTGCAAAGCAAAAGGAAAATGTAAAATTCCGTCTCGCTTTACCCTACCTATGTATTTGTGGGTTTGTCTGCATTTACGACTGTGAACTGTGTCAGTAACTATGTGTCTATGAATGCGTATATGTGTTTGTATATGTGTATCTGTGAGAAAGTCTGCAAGTATTATTGTGAAAGTGTGTGTGTGTGTATCTCTGAGTGCATCTACGACTGGGAATGTGCATCTGTGAGTGTATGTATCAGTGAGTATGTGACTATGTCTGTAACTGTATGTGTGTATTTTTGTGTGTCTTTATGTATCAGTGTATATCCGTATCAATAATCTGTAGATATGCATCCATCAATGGAGGAGTATTATATGTCTGCATGTTTGCACGATACAGACAACTATCATTAGTTTGTGATATCACATATTACTCCTTAGGAATAGCTCTGTCTACAATCACACCTCGTGGAATTGTGGAAGGCATGCAATGGTTCTAAGATTTAAAAAAACTCATATTAGAAATGGAACTTAAAATAATTTATCAAACAATCAAGGCAGGGAGTCACACGTTAAAACTGTCACTCTTATTCACTAAACTGTGAATTGTCAGGGAATCAAAGTAAATTTAATATGAATATCTTATTTTAGGCCAAAGCAACTAAAGTATATACTATAATTGACTTGAAGAATTTTTCCAATTCAGTTATCGTGGCCTATAATTTGAAATTCACTGTAAATTTATTTTAAATATCTAGCAGTGCGTGTAATATTTCCAGAAATATTCTGATTTATATATTTATTATTTATTTTAAATTATTTATTAAATAAAACACAAAAAGTCGAAACACGAAAGTCCGATAGTGGAAAACAAAACAAAAACAGTATCACTCAAATGATTTGTTTAACTCAGAAAAGACAGATAATGTTACCAGTATCATGGATGCGTCTATATAAATACATTTTTTACATAAATAATAAAGAAATGTTCTCAAACTTTGTTATACTGCAAGGTGATAACCATGATGGACTTTGCAACAAGATCTGCTTCCTGCATGTCGCTGCAGAAAATCACACCTGTGCCTTAGGATGACTTTTTTGTTTATTTAAATATAGTGATAATAATGTTACTAATTTATTTTGGCTTTTCTAAGACACATTGTTTTGCTGATGTAATTCATAGACTAACATTGTAAGAGTGTTTGGACTATGTTGGCACTTTATAAATATCAGTAATATTATTAATAATAATATAATCCTCACCTATAAGGTATTGAACATTATTGATTTATATGTCATCTATGTGTCTCAATTCCAACAGATTTTTAGCGCTGTAAACAATGTAAGCTATTGTAATTATGATTCTTGGGGTATCCTTGTAAAATATTTTAAATAAAATACTTAAAAGGCTAATTTCACCTCAAAGATATTTTATATAATAATATTTTTTATCAAGTACTGGAAGAAAATAGATATAAAGAAAAATGAGAAAAATCCATCGCTATGACAGAATCCGTCAGCCATAAACATGCACCTTTGGTCAGACAGTGTTTGAAAACTAACAGTCTCTATGGCCTTCCCTGCTTTACTCCCTGTACAAAGGCAGATAGTGAAAAAAAATTGAAAAAAAATCTGTTTCCTTTTAATACTTGATGAAAGGATTATTATATTAAAAAATGTTTTTGATGTGAAAGTTCTCCTTTAATTGTCAGTTGCTTGAATGTCGCAGCCTGCAATTTAGTTATCGTAAAGCGGAATGCCCTGAAACTATTTCACCTGAGATTATAAAAGTTCATGATTAGTGAGGCTCGTTACGTGCCGCCAGAATAAAGATTTTACAGCTTATGTGTCAAAATGAATTTCTAAAAATAACTAGTGCATGTAACAGAGAATAAAAAGTAAACGAAAAGTCTAAAAAAAAAAAAACTAAATTAAATTATATCTAACATTAACAAAAATAAAAGGATTGTCGTGTTTCGGATAAACATAACAGCTTTCTTTTTGCAGATAGTGTTAAATATTGCGATTACAAGAATTCTGATAGAAACTTATGGCTTTCCATTAAAAAATGTGTTTTGTGATGGTTTTTAAACTGACTTGTAAACTTTCGTTTTAAAATAGACATTTTGGAATGAAGCCTCGCTGAACTGTACACCAGATGCATGGTGGAATGTGCTCAGTGACAATATTTTGCTGTTTACACATGACCATCATTTTCCAGAAACAAGATGCTGTGTCCAATACATTGTAACCATTATTTACTCATTAATTCTTTGTCAATATGGCTTGGGAGAGTCTGCTTCCATGCTGCGACGTTACAGGTCTACTCCCCTTGTACAGCCACAGGTGAATTTAAATAGCTATGAAATTACCATGGTCAAACTAAACAGCACAGAAGATTGGAAGATATCTGCCCATGTCTAAAATGTAATTAATGCTTAAAGGAACACTAAAGGGTCAGGAACACAACTTTTTTTTTAGACCCCATATTGTCAAGCAAACATGCTAGCCCCCTTGCCCCTCTTAAAAAACTAGGAAACTCACCTTTTTCTAGTGCCATGCAGGGTTAGTGTTGACTGTTGGTGTTGGCTCCACCCCGACCCGTCTCCTTGGTTGACATAATCAGAAGTGACGATCCCAGCAAAATCACAATTTCCCATAGTAATCAATGCATCACTATAAGGAAGGTTCAGGGTCTCCATGCACAGCGTGGAGACACTGTACCAAAAAGCACCTCCAGTGGCCATCTGAGGAGAGTCCCTAGGCTGTAATGTAAACACAGCCTTTTCTCTGAAAAGACAGTGTTTACAGCAAAAAGCCTGCAGGGACTGTCTATACTCACCAGAACAAATACATTAAGCTGTAGTTGTTCTGGTGAATATAGTGTCCCTTTAATAATAGGTTCATTGATATACAAATGAGAGTGAGGTTGCATGAAATAAACAGAGGAGATATCATGAAGACATGATGAGCAGGACAGAAGAGAGGACTGTCATAAAATACAGAGGGCTGTCTGATAGATATGTAGGGGTGAGAAAAATGGCATCAAATAAGGGCAAGCTGGTATAAAAGTAAACGTGTGGGAGCGGTGGGCTTTAGGAGATGGAAGGTTAAGCTGTATTTGGACAACTACCCAGATAATTTAGTGACAATATGCCTTTAAGAATCCTGAAACTAGTGTCACTACTGTGAAACGGAGAAAATAAATTGTTACAAAACATCCATTTATTAATCAAATCATCACTGGGACACTTATAATACTGTATTCAAGAGATGTTTTTTTCCAAATGGTTACACAAAAGACTCAGGAGTGTTTGTGTTTTTCAATAATAAAATATGCCCTTGTTTTCCTGACCTGTGTTATTCTGTCCGATGCTCTTCGCTAACAGCTCCAGTGCTGCCAAATGACTTGTTCCTTTTCAGTCAATTTACAAAGCAAACTTTGCCTGGTGAAGGACATTAACTTCCAAACACAAACGAGAGAATGAATTTGACATCCTACAATGTAGTAGAAAATGGAAAGTACAACTGCGCAATAGATGAAAAAGTGTCTCAATTGGCCGCAGCCTGGAAGGGAGCACCAACAATTGTGTATGTGCGCCTCTGTCTGTGTTTTTGTGTGTATCTATGCATCTGTCAGAGTGCCTTTTCACAGATTCGCAGATAACAGACAATCGTGGATAAAAGACAATCTCCTGCACCACAACTGCCAAGGTACAAAATGTTAAAAAAATGTTTTAAGAAGAATAAATAAAAAAATATATAAATAATATATACATATAAAGTTAAAATATAGGAAAACAATCATATAAGAAAATAATGCCAATGAGGGGTTCTGGAAATATGCTTGGTCCTTTCCAACCTTCGGTCTTCACAATTATGTATTTCGTAAAACATTTTAAATACAATCATGGTCCTGCAACTTGTCCAGATGTTGTACACATTCTGGGAGATTTATCAAAGTGTTGCAAACAATATTCTGTCTAATTCGTTCAGTGAATTTTTGGTGTCATTTATTAAATCTATTGGATTTTTTTCAACAGCTGCTTTTTTTTTTGCATCCTAACCATCATTTTTGAATATGCATAATTTTCCATCAACACAATATATCTATGAAGCTTTTTTTACCACTTTTTCCAACAGAAAAGTGGCAGGATATTTTTTGCCACCATAATTTGCCTTCTGAAATGGAAATTTCTGTGATAAAGGGCAACATTTACAATTAAGAAAACCATCACTTTTTAGTTCACTTTAATAATTATAATCAAAGTAATGATGGAACTTAGCCGCCATTTTTCAGAAACCTTACATAAATATACCACATTTTGTGAACATCTCAAGAGAAAGTATGATATTAGCTAAATTTAAAAGCATACAAAGTTGTAGTTTCAGGAAGGGCTATTATATCAGAAGACTATCTTGTCTGTTGGCCATTGAGAACAGCCATAACATCTGCTTGTTGCAGGGGTTATACGATTACTCCCCTATAAAATCATTTTGGGGGGGACGATTTATTTTTGCATTCTCAAGGAGGAGGAGGAGTGAGAAGGAAAGAACAAACCTGCCAAATACACAGTCACTTACATTCCACTGAGCTGAAACCAAGAATTACTCAAATTTAAAGGGACACCCCACGCACCTAAAGCCCTTTAGCTGGTTGAAGTGCTTTAGGTGTAAAGAGTGTCTCTTCTTTTCCATTTACAAAAAGAAAATGCATATTTATATAGAAATTGTAACTTAATGTATTTATGTATGTTTAATCGGGATGGGAATCCTTATTTTTTTTTTCTCTGTAAGGTTCCCTCCCATGGGTGTTGTCTTTGTCTATTAATATTTTCATGAAAAAATGTAATAAAAAGAATTAAACAAAAAAAACAAAAAGAAATTGTAACTTAATGGTTACTTCATGGTAATTTAGCTCAGTGGAGCTATACTCAAGAGGAAGGCAATACCAACACACCTGCTTTGCAAAGACTTTTGCTACAGAACGTCTGCATGGGGTTGGAAGGGGAGGACTTACAAAGGCTGCAGACAACAGATCTGCAGCTTTGCCAGCTGTTAGATATACCCCCAACGACAAAATGCATAATTTAACGCCTACATGTTTTTAATAGAGGTATATCTATTAAATATATTTATTAATGCTTGAATTTGGGCAGTGGATAGTCCCTTTAATGCAAATTTCTCTAAATAATTACAATGAAAAACTTAATGAGGATAACTTTTGATTATGCCGTATTGGTTTAAAATGTTGATGTCTCTAATGAAAACAATAAAGATGACATATCTAGACGCACTAATTACACCTACGTGTGAAGGGGGAGAGAAGATATATGTGCCATAAGTGTGTTCATAGCCTGACGATGGTTGTATGTATGGGAGAATGATCCTTACTTTGGTTCCTCCACTGAGCTGGACTCTAAAGGCAGGACATTTAATAAATTTAGCATTACAGGATACTTCACATGGCCGAGAACCTACTACTACAAACATTTGCAGACTACAGAGACAATGCCAAACTGTACAAAAATATAACACTTTTCCCTTTTTAAAAATCAGTACAGAATTAGGCATGATTCATGTTTTGTTGCATATTTATGAATTGGGAGAAAAAGCTGCAGAACTAAGTTGCCAGCCTGATTCATGTTCCTGAACGAGAGTTTAAGTTTAAAACTTCAAAGCACAAAAGAGAATGGACAAAACTGCTGAAGTATTCATGACCCCTCGGGCTGTACCACTGTTAGGACAACGTGAACAACTGCAATAAATGAACAATTGTACAGAGTGCCCCGCGTGTGGAAAACTTATCATGAATGGCGCATAATTGACAACGTAAAAATTGCACGGTCGTCTCGATTTATGTCTGGTATTTTACCTTTTAAAATTTTAATCAGGCTTGTAAATTATAGCCGGAAACCATATGTTTATTAAAGTATTTGCAGGCTAGTATCAAAGTCGGCATGGCCCAGGATCACAGTAAAATATTTTTTTTTTTCATCAATCACAGTATAAATCCTTCCTCAATCTTCATTCTTTGTACTTTTGTCAGTAATAAGACTTTGGACATATTTGCTCAGATTCATTGAGAATAAACTCAAATTCACTAACAAGGAGCAGATTAGGGAACTCTTATTGTCTTGGAATAAAGCCCATGTAGGATTAAAGGACGAAAACAAAAGCCAGTCCAAAGCGAGGAATTTTAACATTGTTTACGGCATCATTTTAATCCAGCAATTACAGCCAAGCATATTGTTAGTTGCAAATGAATTTAGTCAAGCGTCAGAAATATTAATGCTATCGTCTTTAAAAATAATGTCCCAATTATGGTATTTTAAGGTGGAATGTTTTATTATTTATGAGAAGTCATGAAATATTTAATTTAGGGGGAAGGTTTGATATATCGTTTCTCATTTTATTTTAAAGGCACACGCCAGACCTGATATTGTAGTATCTGCGTGTATAATTGAAATTAATACATGACACTATAACTACTAAGTGTCCAGTGATATTCTCTTGTATTTGAATGGGAGAGCACTGATTGGCTGAATTTTTTTTATCATTCACTTTCTTGTTGCTGACGAGGTTTGCAGCATCAAAGTAGAGAATTTGGGGAAAATAAAATTTGTAAATTTTTGTTTATTTTTTTTAGTACATTTACGCACATTTTAAATGCATGATCTGCCATTGCCGACCTTTTTCTTTTTATTTTAGTGGATAAGGTAAATGATACTGTAATATACTATCACACGTAAAGAACCGAGAGTATTATCCATGAATTTCCCAAATTTGTTCAGCAGAAATTTGAGTTTCAAGCTATAAAGAAACCTCACTGCATTATTTGTAAAAACAAATGTACTGTTTAGAAATATTGTTAATCAGGCTGAAATTCTGAAGATTAACCAGAACCACAGGAGTTTTCAAGCCATAATTAAAATTCATGTTTTTAAAAAGTGAGCAATATTGCAAGAACACCTCTAGTGTACCTACATGAAAGAGTTATTCCAAACACCAAGGCTATGTCACTCATTTAATTTGCTATGAAATGTTGCACATAACGAGTCGAACCCCCTGTAATTACATCTCGAGTAGTGTCATTGGGGAGTCATTAACCAGCCCGGAACAAGAGTTCCAGGCTGGCTAATGTCAATTATTTACATATATCTATGCAGAGTTGCAATTATTGGCTGAGAGCAGTCAGCTGATGGGGTCAGCATCTGCATCCAGCTTCCGCAGCCAGGAGGAGATAACCTTTGGCCTCCTGTGGGACCCAGGTAGGGGAAAACAGCGCCATGGATAGAGTGAACATGATGCCTGGAGTAACTCCTTAACATCTGTTTGCTTGTTAAAGGAACACTATAGTGTCAGGAATACAAACATGTGAAAATGTGTTTAAACTCACCTTATTTCCAGCACAGCTCAAGACTCATCGAGGCTGTACCCCTCCGCTCCAACTCCTTGGCTAAGATTACCAAATATGACACTCTCAGCCGATATAATGCTTTCCCCTATGGAAAGCATTGGGAGGCTACTGCCCATGCATGGCAAAATGCCATGCTGAGCCAATCTGCATCTCCTCATACCGCTGCATTGAACGAATGTATCTCTTTGAAGAACATCTCTATGAAAGCACCTCTAGTGGCCATTTGATTAACTGCCACTAGAGGTGTCACTTGGCAGTAATGTAAACATTGCCTTTCTCTTTTTACATTAAAAAGCCTGCAAAGACATTCTGTAGACAGCAGGGCCACCACATTCAGCTATAGTTGTTCTGGTGACTATAAAAATAAAAGTGTAACAGTGAGTGAGATAAAACCAACAAATACATACCATTCTTGAAAATACACGCCCTTTCACAGTGAACACCTATTCACAGCTGACCAGGCTGGAGGCCTGTGTTATCAGTTGTAGCAGTAGGGGGTCTGTGTGTTGGTGTTGTATGGCAGCTAAAATTCTCTAATTGCTGTTACAGTGAGAAACGTGTATTTTTAACAGAATCCCAAAAATAGGTTCTAGAGAAACTCTGTTACTGCAGGAAGCTGTTAGAGACTCTTGGCAATTGAGATATCGTGCAAACTTTGCAATGAGACACTGTTGCTCCCTGGCATGAGTCTTGGACTATGGATACTGTTTTATTCCTCCATAATAAATGCATTTTGTTCTTACATTTTAATTCTATACAGAAAGCAAAGGAGTAAAATAAAAATTAAAAAAAGGTGTTGTGTCTTTTTAAAAGGTTAAAGGTTTTAAATTAAAAAAAAAAGTTGGATCACCTAAATTATCATAAAATTTCACGGCTGCAAGGATAACACAATGAAAGGGAGAGAAAAAAATAAGTAATCTAAGAAAATCCTTTGGCCAGGACCATTAAACAGGGCAGTGAACTACTTCAAATAACAGAGTGTTAACCATTAGTTCTGCCTTAAGTAGGTTGGTTTTAACAGCCAAATGTGCACTGCAGTCTATCCGAACATTAAAACCACCTTTCAAACTTCATTTTACAGAAAACTTAATGACCAGAAACTATTGAACAAAAAGTAATTATTCCAATAGATGAAAGAAAACAGTAAATTAACAATCCTTTTTATTTCTTTGGGGGTTTTTCTTTGCTAAGATGTCTGCAGAAGAATTTATCACAAAAAATAAAATGGGGGATAAGCTACTAACAATATTTTGAAACACGTTTGCTATCAGTACACAAGTGCCTCTGGTGCAATTGAGTAATTGTTCTTATTTGTAACTCAAGTAAGAAATTTTTCATTATTTTTTTTATTTTTTTCGGCATGCCCATAAATGAAACATTAAGGAAGTACTGTCCCTTTAAAAATGACAACATATTATGATAGCGAACTAAAAGATGGCTATGTACTTTTGGTTTTACTTTTATATACAGATGTGCAGTGAATGCAAGACTTAGCTTGCTAGCCCTGCCATATGATGGAAATTTCAAAATTGTCATGAATGCCGTCACACAGTCTGTGTGATGGGAGCACAGTACGCAAGGCTCATATACCAATTCCATGTATATGACCAAGTACATAAACATACTGGATTATCTGCCCATGCATCTCAGGAAACGGCATTGCCAATTACACAGAAGGGCAGCTGGAATTTGCTGTTTGAAACACTTTTGGCACATCTCAGTAAAAGATTCAATAGCATTCGAAGGGTCGAGGCAATGTTTGGAAAAAAAAGTGATGGTTCTTCTCTAGATCCCAGCAGTTACTTGTGAGTTTTTTGCACAAACCAAGTGAGTTTCAAATTCTCCAAGTACATAAACATACTGGATTATCCTGTTTAGCTACGTTGCCTTCAAATTTGAAATTCACTTTGAATTATCTTTGAAATCCCCCAAATTCTCAATTCAGTAAAAAAAACATGTTAAAAATGTGGATTTTGCATTTTGTTTTTAATTATCAAAGGTTTTTAGCATTTAAATTACAAAATTTTGACTTGTTGTCCTGGCACAACCAAAGCATACCATATAAATTAATTTAACCCCCCAAATGCCATACACACAATATTGCTGATGAAGGAATGAAGGAAGTGGGCAGGAGCTCAAATTAAATTTTTTTGTAGATCCATAAGTATCCACGAGCTAACTTGCAGCAATATGGGATGATGATATTGCCCTGAACACTAAAGTGCTGTAGAGGTAAAAATTCTTGCCTTACTTCCACTGCACTAGTCAAACTTTGACATCATTTTCTGATAACATTATAGCAGTAATGCTTTAAATTATAGTTATGAAAGTGATCAGATTATATTTTCTATTACCTAGATCGATACTATTTTACCTTTCTACTTCCCTAATACTATCCTTACCTTTTTGTGTCACTCTACCCCACTCCCTCTAGCATGTAAGCTCATTGAGCAGGGCCCTCAAGCCCTCTGTTCCTGTGTGTCAAACTTGTCTGGTTACAATTAAATGTGTTAGTCCACCCATTGTACAGCTCTACAGAATTTGTTGTCGCTATATAAAAATAATAATAATCTATTCAAAGTATATAAAATAAGTGAAATATAATGTAAATATATTTTAAACTTTATATATATATATAAATATATATATATATATAATGTAACAAGCAATTATCTTCTTAATCAATTACTTTTTGAGGTCCTCTAAAAAGAGTGTACAGCTATCCATTAATATCATATCCTTTTTTTTTGTTTTAAAGGTTGACTTTTGTGAGAACAGTAGATAAAGTGCTCCTCTGAAGTTTATCAGATAACAAGAGAGTAACAGAGACCTTATACAACAGAGAAATAGAAAGGATATAAAAACTATAAAACGCTTTAAGGTGCTTTGATCTTGAAAAAACATTTACAAAGCAATACTATAAAAGAGCTTTACTGGTGATTCTCATTGCTACCAGTGGATGTCTCTGTGGATTTTTGTTAAGTCCTGAGCAACGTACGCTTTAGAAGTACAAGGCTTTCTCAGAAGTGTATTTGAAGAATCGGTGCTATAAACACATTCAAAAATAATAACAATAAAAAAATTATTCTGAATACTTCAGCCATTTATTGAGAAATCACGGAATTCAAAGTAATTTGATGAGATTAGTTGGGAATCATTATTCTGCAAGATTTAGAAACAACAAAGCGATAAGGCTACTAAACTATTTTTTAATGAGAAACAGAGTTTATGAGCTACACTGTTTGTCTAAGTAACGCGTTAAGAAAACAAATTCTCATAAACGTCACCAAATTATGCAAAACAAATTACTTTCAATAATTCATTAAGTTCAAAGCATATTTTCAGAATTAGCAGAAACATCTTCCTAACAAGCCGTTTCCACAATACAAGAGGACTGATAAGAATTATTCTCTGTTGGAAATTGGCTAATTATTTCAGTCCGAACTTATGCCAGAGTTCAAATTATCATGTATCAACAATTATTTTCCGGATATTGCCCTGTCTGCTTATGTCATCTCTGTGAAACATGCAAAACTAAAAGGAGCTATATAGATATTGTACCTTTGCCTGGATCACTTGCCACAAAATGTAACACCAGATATTCCTACATTAATTTAATTTAGAAAATCTGTGAATATATATTAATTAAGTGACCTTGCCAATATGCCCCTAAATTACAAATTATGCGATACTGACATTTATAAATGTTATTTAACTCCTTAAGAACACAGCTTCAGAAGTAAAAGGCCAGGATAACGGAAAATGTCTGTCATGTGTCCTTCCCGGGTTAAATATTGTGGGGTATATTTGCTAAACAGTGAGTTGTAATAATGTTTAAAAAAAAACTCACAGAGCTAGGATTTTTTCCAAATGATCAAGAACTCATTGTTTAGTACATAATCCCCGACGACTGTATAGATATGATTTACCAAAATACTTTATCGTAAATGACATTAGTCACTGCTGAGCTGACATAGAATCCATTCTGTGCAGTCTCACGGAGAACATTCACAAGAATATCACCTTGAATTTCTAATTTCTGGCATACAAACGGTTACTTTTTACCTAAGAAATAATGTTTCAGTCTTTATTGAGTTCAACAAATATATTGTTCTCAGAAGAAACTGATACATTTATTTAAAAGTAAGAAAAATTGCAGTCTTTTAGAAAAAAGGGCTGACTCATGAAAAAACTTCAACATTGAGTTTTGTAAACGCTGCATTTTCAATATTACACTGTCAGTCTTCATTCACTACCTGACAAACTTGTCAGTCAAATGGCAATGTGGATTCGTGAGGAGCTAACCACACAACACAACTATAATTCTGCTGGCTGTGCAGTATCTATTGATAAACAACATCGCCACATTCCAAAATCTGT
Source organism: Pelobates cultripes (assembly GCA_933207985.1). Classification (NCBI taxonomy): domain Eukaryota; kingdom Metazoa; phylum Chordata; class Amphibia; order Anura; family Pelobatidae; genus Pelobates; species Pelobates cultripes. The sequence goes on along the minus strand of OW240920.1, from coordinate 27,157,182 downwards.
CCCAACAAACTCAAACATAGTTTAGAAGTGTTTCCATGTAGTGGATGTCTAACTTTTCGCCTAATGGTCTGATTCCAATGGGTGACGTTAACAGTCATATAGTTTGGTACACAGATGGTTAATATGCCCTAAATAAAAGGCACATTTTAACAATATTTTAATCACACTATTATAAGAGGTGTGCAGACTGAAGACTTAAATGTGATAATACAAATAAAAAAAATAAAGGACAAAATAAACCTACGGTTGCGTAGGTCATGGTGCAAGGAGGTCCCTCCCGTACCATAGCCCGCCGCACAGATTTTTTAAAGGGCAGACATTTTCAAAAATCGCTACAGCTATAACTCCGCCTCCTCAGTGATAGACATCACAAAATGAAACTATATTTCTCCTCTTCCCATCCTGATATTTGTACAACATTTGTATGCTATACAAATAACCACATGCTATGAGAGTCTCCTTTAAATCTTACAGTTAAACCAATAAAAATCAAACTGCACGTCTTTTTAATGCACTGTCATTAAAATAAAATGTGGATTATATAGTGACCTTTCACCTCATTATTTTCTTTTTTTTTATTGAATTTGCTTGACTTTTCTTCTGTTTTTTTCTCTTATCAGATGATATCACATGAATCCTTTGGTACAAATAGGGCTAGCGACACGCACCAAGAGAACGTTAATGGCAAGGGCAGGGTGAGCTTGGAAAATGTGCAGTAATATGAGAATTTACTTCTTAAAACAAATCAGAGGACTCCAGCATTTCATAAAACATGCACAATGTTTATTACGACAAAGGTGGCGACATTCTATTCCTTTGACCTAAACTGGCTACAAGATCAAAATGTTGCTATGTGAAGAGTGAAATATAAGAGCCACCTAATCGGCAAAACTATAGTCGGGGCTCTATTCTGCAGCCAGTTTTGTAATGTTGCCCATATGGCTTTCTGTGGAGTGATTGCAATATTATGGATCCTGGCTGAAGACGGCATTCTATTGCTATACCTGTCATCGCTTCCTTTTCATACCATTGCAAGGATTTTTTTTATCCAGCCTATAGTAGCATGATTGCGATGTTTAGCCTATTGGTGCCCTTAAAGGGCTAGATCCCTCCTTCTTCATTGCTCTACCTGCTATTGTTATTTTCTACCATTAATTCTGTGACTTTTATATCTGGTTCTGATACAAATAGTATCAGCTTTTTGTGTTGTAACTATTACACTTTGTGTCCTTATTTGGATACTTACTAATTGTTTTATGTAGAAATTACACTTGGTTTCCTGCTGCTACTATTAGCATTACACCAAACAACATGTATTGATGACAGGATAGTTTTACATCCATTCGATTAGGTTTTATTGATTACATTGGTACCTTTTTTTTTTTGGAATTCCCGATTTATAATTATATAAAATTTAATAAAGGTTATATTTTAATATTTACTTTTCCAGACTGCCTTTCCTTTTATTCTAGTCTATTTCTATATTTAATACAGGGGTTACCCCTCACTGTTTAATTGTATTATTTAATCCGTTTCAGAATTTAAAAATTTGAATGAGTTGCCAATCGCCCAATATGTGGATGAATCGTACCATTTTACAAGGTAATGTTCTAAAGAACTTGTGTGGCCAGTGAGCAAATTCTATACAGCTACAGGTAATGATCATTAAGGATAGATCTCTGGAGCTTCTAATGAGACACAGTATCAAGGATAAATAGTCAGGAAAGATGGATATGGTGGTGATAAAGGTGGAGAGACTAAATAGATCGTTGGATATTCTATTGGATGTAATAAGCGATGGAGGGATGAGAAAGACAGGCAAGAGAGAAACTGGGAAGGATAACAGATATAACATGCTGGGGCAAAGGTGTGACACAGAACAGGCGATAAATTGAATTGTTGCCTTTGGTGACACAAATCCTTGCACTGGCCTTGACTGTGATACACGACAACGTTTCATGAATGTGTTCTGCTTATGAACAACAGGAGAGAAGTTTAAAGATGAGTGAGCAAAACAAGGGGCGATTGTTGAGCTGGTGAGTAAAGAGCAATGGCAAATGAAAGGCATCCAAAATCAATTTACACGAGATAATAAATTCAGTCTTTGGAGCAAGAGAAAAATCTAAGTTTTGTAACCTCTTCGTCAATATGATTTGTAAGCAATGCTGGATGAATTCCCATAGTCTGGCATAAAAACATCAGTTTTCTGGTGGCTCTCGTAATATTTATATATTGCTTGTCTTTAAAGCTTAATTGTATTTATATAGACTTAAAGGGAAAGTATAATTTAAACCGAAAAAAAACGACATGTTACTTTTCAGTCAAGCAACTGATATTACCACAATTGGTGATGATAGCACAAAAACAATTTATTCGTTTATTTATTTATTTTATAAAATATTTTACCAGGAGAGATACATTGAGATTTCTCTTGTTTTCAATTATGTCCTGGGGCCACAAATCATTGCATTGTTACATTAGGGTACAATAAAATACAAAAACAATATTAATACACAATATATACAAAATTTAATATAGAACAGGTAGGAAATATATAATCAACCATGTCAGGTGCATTCTGTTTTGAGGTATGTAGAGAGGGATCTCTTAAAGGACTTTAGGCTTAGGGAAAATTTTAAAATGTGCGGGAGGTCGTACCATAATTGCGGTGCTCTGTAGGAAAAGGAGGATCGGGCTGCATTTTTTTTTTTTTGTATTGAGGTAGAATAAATAAAGTGCTGGTACTGGATCGGAGGTTATAGGAGGTGGGAACAGCTGGAGGGAGCATTGTGCTCAGGTAGGGTGGGATCTTCCCAGAAAAGCTCTTAAACACAAGGCTGGAAATATCATATAAGATCATTATATTAAACAAGAGAGCACAGAGTATGTGTTATACCTGTATTTTGTGCAGTTTTATAATAGTTATAGTTATAACCTTTTACAGAACTCATCATGTTAGTCACAAGAGGCAAGTAAATATAGTATATTTAGATGATAGAAAGAGAGATAGAGAGAGAGAGAGACAGAAAGACAGACAGATAGATGACAGAGAGATAGACAGATAGATAGATAGACAGACAGACAGACAGATAGATAACAAGATCATATTCCACAAATATATATCAACCTATATGACAATAATCTTGCCATACACATGATCAAAAATCACTTTAAATCATACATCCAGCTGAATATATCTGTGCAAAATGCAAACAAATAGGGGAAGCTGGGGTGCATGGAGTGTTATTCAATAACCTGTGAATTGTGAGGAATCTAAAGCGAGAAGGAGTGAATTTTACATTTTAGATAAAAATAAGCCAAACTGAAAATATAGGTGACCTGCAGAAACTTTCAAATTTTAACCATTTTAGCCTAAATGTTAAAATTCCTGACAACTCACACTTTAGTGAATAACTAATTCTGTAATTGTCTGCTCGTTCGCAGTGGTATGTAATGATGTAGATACAGATATTTTATATTTATTTAAGTTTAGTTAATAACTTGCTACTTTATAAAAACAGGAGTTACTACTATGACGTACAGATACATTTGAAAATACTTTTTTTTCTCATTATCTGAAAAAAAAATGGCATTGTTCATGCAAATTGCAATTATTTGAAAGAGTATGTTGGAAACGGAACAAAAATTCTTCAGTTTATATATTTCATTGATATATGGTTACATTTAGTCATAACCAATTAAAAAGTGAAATAATTAAACTTATAGATACAAGATTCATGTCCCGAGTTAATTAGTGTTATTCTCTATAATAACTGGAACCGGTGTGGACAAAAAAACGTCCCCATAGCTCACGGCTCTTTAAGGCATAAAATAATTTATGAGTCTGGAATGGGTTTTGGGAAAACCACTCCCAGGAGAACACGCAACAGCATTTCTTTTATTTAACAATTATTTCTTATTATTTCTAATTACAAGTAATTTCTTATTACTTATTAGTGCTTGGCAGGTAAAGGTAATTTCTATAGCAGTTTGTGAATGTTCTAGATAAGTGTAGATGTGATATAAAATATTTTAGATAGATAATAATTTATTTGAATTCATTCAAGTTAAAACACTAAATGGTAATAGTCATTTAAAGGACAACTGTCACCTCAAAACTATTTTTAATATAATAATCCTTTTATAAACTTATCGAAAGGGAACTGTAGGTTTCCAAACACTATCCTACCAAGGCACATGTATATGTCTAAAGGACATACTAAAGTGAGGGATGAGTTTTCTAATTTTTTTCATATACTTCGGGTTTTTTTTGTAAATCTTTTTTTTTTATAATGAAAGGATTATTATAGTAAAACATTGTTTTGAGGTCCTAGTTGTACATTAAAAAAAATCACTACCATGGCAGTTGTATCACCAAATATTCAACTTGGTTATCAAAAAAATAAATTAAAAAATGTTAGGATTAATTAACCAATTAATAGAATGCTATGGATGATCTATGGATGATGCCAAATTTAAAAAGCTGAACGATATCCGTTTAATTCACAAACAAATGAATAAAGGTTTGAATTAATTGGAAATTAAAAGTGAATTTCAAATTTGGGACACAATGTGAAATTCACATTGAATTCCTGACAATCCACACTATAGTGAAAAACTCTCAGTGAATTTCAAATTTAATGTCACAATAGGTCAACTGGAAGCATTCTCTAAGTCAGATATGCTTTAATTTTAGCTACTGTGGCCTTATATTTGAAATGCACTTTGAATTCTAACTTTAGTTAATGATCCCTTCTGTGTCTATTTCTTTATAGTCTCCTGCGTGCTTTGATGCCCAGAAGCAATTCAATAAGTATCATCAACATAGTAATGGCTTTGTAGTCATACCTGATAGCTGACCAGAGTTCCTAGGTCACTAACTAGTTTACGAGTACATTTACACTTCAACCAAGTCATCACCAAAGTGTGTGTATTGTTATTGAGTGTAAACTAAATGTTAAATAGTTACATAGCTAAAAGAGACTTGCATCCATCAAGGCAAAAAAACAAACAGTTTGAAGCACTTCCAATTTTGCAACAAATTAGGAAAAAAAATTCTTCTTGACTCCAGAATGGCAGTCAGATCAATCCTTGGATCAAGAAGCTATTACCCTACATTGAAAAATTATATCCTTGAATATTCTGTTTTTGTAAGTATGCATCTAGCTGCCATTTGAACATCTGTAAGGACTCTGATAAAACCACTTCTTCAGGCAGAGAATTCCACATACTTATTGTTCTTACAGTAAAAAAATATTGTCTTTGCCTTAGACAAAATCTTCTTTCTTCCAGTCTAAATGCATGACCTCGTGTCCAATGTAAAGTTGAGTTGGTGAGTAGATTTCCACATAATGGTTTGTATTGGCCCCAAATATATTTGTATAATGTTATCATATCCACTCTGAGGCAAAGTTTTTCTAAACTTAAGAGGTTTAAATTTGTTAACCTTTCTTCATAGCTGATACGTTCCATTCCTTTTATTAATTTTGTAGCCCGCCTCTGCACTTTTTCTAGTGCCATATCCTTCTTTAGAACAGGTGCCCAAAATTGCACAGCATATTAAATATGTGGTCTTACCAGTGATTTATAAAGAGGCAAAATTATATTGTCATCCTGAGAATAAATGCCCTTTTTCATGCATGACAATAACTTACTGGCCTTGGCCACTGCTGATTGACATTGCACATTGTTGTATAGTTTGTTGTCTATAACAATTCCCAAGTCCTTTTCGTGTGTTGTTATCTCTAATTCACTTCCATTAAGGGTACACGTTGATTGTGCATTCTTTATGCTGAAGTGCACGTTTTTTTTCGTGTGAGAAAATCAGTGTTTACAGATTAAAAGTGTATGTGTGATTAGAGAAATATAGATTATTATTTATGTCTCTCTAAACTAATTTAAATTCTACAATGTGTGTGATTCAGGAAATGTATCCTTATGAGAGCACCAAACGTACTGGGACAGTTTCCTTATGCCTATATTGTTTCTTATCTCCTATATTGTATATTTGTTCTTCCTATCTTACATTATGTTTTCTTATGTTTAACATGTACTTAGCGACTATGTACCTAAGCCTGATCTCTTAAATATATAACTGTTGACTGATTTTGGATCCTCTATGCCCCAGTACCACTAACTAGTCACTATTGCAAATGTTATCCTATAATTACTATATGTACATGTACTAATTGTCGATTTTGTTACTATATATCTGATAAAACAATTAAAATATCAAACGCAAAAAATAATAAAATAAAGTGAAATGTTACAAGCATTATTTTTCAAACAAATATTATTTTAAATGGAATGACTGCACTGCTACATGGAATATGATGTTGATTTATAAATACAAAATTAATCACTATGATAGCTACCAATTGTTTTAGTGAACTAGTGATCCCTTTACCATAGTTTTGTTTATTATGAGCCATACGTCATTGTCTATTTATGAAGTTACAATAGAGGGATCACTGCTTCACTGAGACACAAAGTACATGATATTTTTCTTAAACTCGCTGTGATATTGCCAATCAGTTGGACGGGAATGGAAATCATGATACCCTTGGCAAAATAAAATTGAGGCGGAAGTTGGCAGTTTCCCCTACTGTCTTACAACCAATAGTGAGATGCATTTTCCTGCTAATTAGTTAGCTGCCACACATAACATTAAACATTTCTCTTTAATGGGGAGGATCGAACTATCATGAAAAAGAAAGTATTAAAAAGTTTCAAATCAGCTATAGCAGATGTCAAGGCAGTTAAAAAAAAATTGAAAGCTCTGTGTCACAAAAATCAGACTTCAAACGAAAACACACGATAGCTCTTTGTGTACATCAATAAGTTTGAATTTTTGAGAACTGGCTGGTAGATGCAAGGAGGGTCTCTCCCTGCCCATATGTAATGTTCTTTCAATAAATTGAATGTGGTCTTTATAAGCAAACAAAAAGGCATCCAGTCCTTTTAAATTATTTTTAGGATAATTGTTTTCCCGGCAAACATCATTATTTATCGCTATTGAAACGAAGCCAAACGCTCGCAGTTGAAATGAACAGTTCTTGGCACACGATACAGAAAATGTTAATCTTATGCCTTTTTTTGAAAAGTTAAACGTTTTACATCTATTTTACACGTTTGTTAAATTCTTATCTCAAAGCCATGCAATGTTGCCCACAACTATCAAAAATCACTACGCACTCCTTTATAATCAGTTTTCTGCAGATTATTTAGTAACTTTTAAAAGGGAACACAGATTATAGCCAGATGCTGCTACCCTTTTCATTCTTTTTGTTTATACCTTACTGTGAGTGGACTCTAGGGATTGGGTACACAGTCAAACTGTGCTACTGACAAGGTTACCTCTAGCAGGTGAGGAGATTGCCATACAGTTTTAATATTTTCTGGTTTATATGCGCTGTTATTTTTTGCTTTATTACCTATTTTGTTTTTTGTTTTTTTTACATAAACTAAAGGTGGAAATATGCAGATTTTCCTATGTACTTTCACATTAAACTCAGTTCTCAGTTAGCAACCCAACCAAAAAATCTGCACATTACAGAACACACAAACTGTAAAATGTCATCTAAATTGTTAGATAGGAAAACTGATGATAATGTCATTAGTGAACTGCATCCTGATCTACAAAATGTCCAAAATAATTGCATGTGAATAGCGATCAGTAATCTTTCCTTTGGCCAAACACTAATTTTATTATTCAGATAATCTGTCTGTTTTACAATTAAATATATATATATTAAATAAAAATATTTAACTGACCGAAGTTCGCAAATAAATTTAAAAATCATGGGTTTTGCCAAATTTTCCTTTGTCTGCATTACACAGGAGGTACCGTATTTGAGATCTACACTAAAGAGAAGAGCAAAGACTGTCTCAATTAGGATGAGAGCATTACAGTGAAATAGTTGGTGTTTCCCACAGAATATAGTTAGAATGTACGTAAATAAATGTAAGTGAATAAGCTAATGGCAGCTTCCCACTAGTGCAGATTTTCCAAACCAATAAAAGTTAAAATTATTACAAAATATTTAACATGGCCATCTACAGCATATTTTTTTCTTTTGCCCAAAAAGTGCCATAATTGTATCCTGTTTATCTGTCATAATGATTCCGTTTTATTCGATATGTTTTACATTCCCCTCCCCTTTTGCTTACCCATTGCTCCTCCCCTATCCACAGAAATGCCAGTTCCTTGTTTAAGACTTTCTTTCCATTTTACCCTCCTAGGCCCTTCATTCACAACCTGTACAATCTCCCACCAACTATCTTTCAAAAGTTATCAGTAACCCACCCTTCAACTCACACTTCAGTTTCATTGATAGCATGATCATCTGAAGTCCATAGTCATTACTCACATTCCTTACAAGCTAGCAGTATGTGCATCGATCCCAAGCTTTGGACATGCTATCTCTCGTCTCCACTTCCAGTTACTACATTTAGACTGTAAGCTCCCTGGCTACATTACAATGTATGTTGTATATATGTCCTGTAAATGTACATTTTAAAAGTTACTAGGTATTGATAGGTGTATATGCTACGTTTATATGCCTCCCTTTAGCCTGAATATACATTTAGCATTTGTAGCTTTATACAGCCCAGTCAATCAGACCTATCAAGTCCCCGGTGGTGTCATGTGCCAAGATTTGTCGTCAGTACTCCCAATTACCCAGCAGCCCACAGTGTTGTCAAACAGAGTTGTGAGGAAAGTGCATGTTTAAGTGTACGCACAGAGCACAAATATTTAAGTTTAGTGAATTTTTAAACCTGTATGTGAGTTCTAAACCAGGGCTCAGTATGGCTAGCCTAAATTATTTGCTCAGTCGGGGAGCCTATCATCCTACTGAATATGAGCTCTGGGTTGATGGGGCTACTTTGTGGGCAGAATAGTTGTCCAGTTGTTCACACTGAGTCACAGTCATGCCCACTCAACAGCAATATCAGACAATGCCAATGTCTGTGGGTCTATTTATTATTATAGTAAGTGGGGATTTTCATTTCACCTTGATATTGGAGTTTTAGCGATCTGAGAGAGCCGTATCCACAGCAAAATTAATCATCGCATAGGGCTTCTTTATTCCCGCGCCCTTAAAGAAATGCTGCTGGTTGGTTGATTCCCCGTTCATCAGGCAAATCAGAGGTGAATTGTGCAGCTGTCCTAGTTCTCTGTCAATTGGAAGGCATTTGCCAAACTGTATGCTGAATTCAGAGACATTCACCAAACTGTATGCTGAATTCTGAGACATTCCCTGAACTATATGCTGAATTCGGAGACATTCACCGAACTCTATGCTGAATTCGGAGACATTCACCGAACTGCATGCTAAATTCAGAGACATTCACCGAACTATATGCTGAATTCGGAGACATTCACCGAACTCTATGCTGAATTCGGAGACATTCACTGAACTGTATGCTGAATTCAGAGACATTCACCGAACTGTATGCTGAATTCGGAAACATTCACCGAACTCTATGCTGAATTCGGAGACATTCACCGAACTGTATGCTAAATTCAGAGACATTCACCGAACTGTATGCTGAATTCAGAGACATTCACCGAACTGTATGCTGAATTCGGAGACATTCACTGAACTGTATGCTAAATTCAGAGACATTTACCAAACTGTATGCTAAATTCGGAGACATTCACTGAACTGTATGCTGAATTCGGAGACATTCACCGAACTGTATGCTAAATTCAGAGATATTTACCGAACTGTATGCTAAATTCGGAGACATTCACCGAACTGTATGCTAAATTCGGAGACATTCACCAAACTGTATGCTAAATTCAGAGACATTTACCGAACTGTATGCTAAATTCGGAGACATTCACCGAACTGTATGCAAAAGTTCATATGGGTACTCCCTTTGGGGTCATGTGGTATATAGTTGTCCAATCATAAAGTCAAAAAGTTTTTTTTTTTGCTTTTTTTCAGGGAGTGACATCCCTGATTATAAACTTGCATAAAAAAGGACTTCCTAATGGCGGTGAAGGGTGGAAGTGGCGGACGGCATCCTCCGTGCCGTCACTTCCGCACCATTTAACCACCAATGAAATTTTCCCAATTAAGTTCCTTTTTTGATTGAAAGGACATTTAGCCAATGGTAGCCCCTCTACCACAGGTGGCTTGACCATATGGAATAAAAAGAAGAGTTTTGACTTTATGATTGGACAACTATATACCACGTGACCCAAAGGGAGGACCCATATGAACTTTTGAACATTTATAAAGCAGAAGATTCCTGAGGCTACTCTACAGCTACTGAGGAAGTTCATACAAGAGTGAAACGCGTTTAGCTGGATTTTTGACTTTTTTTACTTTAATTTGTTTTTTATAAGTCAAGCATTGTTTTTATTTTTATATACCAATAAATTACTTTTAATATCTATTCATATTAGTCCAAAAAGTCCTTTCTAGCCTCCAGGAACCTCATGTGGGGAATGCTATCCCAACAAAATTAGCATACTGCCAATCAACCTTAGAGCCGGGAATTCAAGGCTCTGCTTAAGGTGAGCACAACCATTATCACCAATATTATATCCATCTTCCATACAGTACTACACATCTAGCTTATTTCTTTTTTGCTCTATTTTTCCGAAGGAATACCGTTTGGGATAAAGGGGTGTGCTGCTGCCTTAAAAGCAAAAAGGAGTCACTTTCGGAGCCAATACCATATAGGCTCCAGCTCATGTGAGTGGTTCTAGCCATTTGTTACTATCACTCACCTTTATTCTGTAAACCATCTGCACTATATTTTCTTTTTGCTGTTTTGTTTTGTATGTACATTTGGATATATATTTTCAAGATTGTCACTGTACTGGAGGGGTGAGTGTACCCCCTTACCATTTATACCTATTATAGCGCTCCACCTGTTGGTATATAGTCTATACCTCTCTTTTTTGTATATTTGCACTTTACTGTGGATTAGGGTATTCCACTTTTTGTGTTGAGCTGCTTCTTCTGTTCAGGCACTTTAGAGTATCACTCACTTTCTCCGCAAAGAGATAGCTGTTTTTTGTGTTATTTGTATACACACTCATTTTCACTTTTTAAATTCTTAAATTTTTTTTTGCTATTTATATAAATGTATAAATCAATTTATATATTAGTTTTACTCACTATATTAAATGTATATAGTGTATACAAAGGCATAGCGCTCCTTAATTTTACATGTATTGAAATAGCGGATGTTTTATCGGGTCTTTGCACTACATAAGGTTGCTGCATCTATTAAATTGTCCTATTTTAGTTTTTTTTTACAAAAATAAGCACCATCTATTCACTTTTGTATTCCACAACAGGATGTTTAAAGGCTAGTTTGTCCATCATTGGTTTTATAGGGTTAATACCGTCTTCAATCAGCATTTGTTTCATTTGCATAACCGTTTGTATCATCCCCTTATACTCAGAGATAATGACAACCAAATCTAAACAGATGGTAAAAAAAAAATATTGATTTTTTTTGTATCCCTAACACTTGTTTATATCTCTAATTCACATGATACAAATTATTAGGGTAGTTTGTGATTGATACACTAGGACAAACATATCACGCTATAGTATCCCATTTAAAGCAGAATCCTCATGTTTTTCATTCAACTACTACCAGATTGCATCAATAAAGTCAGTTTTTGTGGAGTGCAATTAGTCTCTCAGCATAATAATTCATCTTACTGCCCACTTGTATCTCAGTGGACGAAAAAAGCCATTAGTAATACATTTTTAAAAATACATCTATTTCAGCTTGCAAACAGAATTAGATAATAGATTACAGTTGTCTTAAAATTAATTTTTTAACTTGTTTTAATTAGCTTTGCATTTTAGATAATACAAAAATATGATTCAATGCCCTTAGATTATTAGCTTCCTATTTTAAATTCCATCTGGTTCTTTTTACATTTTACAGAATATGTGAAAAAAAATAAAAAATTTAAAAAATCGAAAGTGGTCTCCCCAGAGGACCCAATACCCAAATCACACATATTCCTGCTACTGTCTCAGGTGTTCTGCACCTGTTTTAGTCTTATTTCCCTTAAACAACCTAATTCTTTTCAGCTATGATTAATTCAAAGGTGAAGGGAAGTCTACAAGCTGAAAACGAAAATTGTAGTGTATGAGAAATAGATAATGTGTTAATTTTTCACAGTTTGAAGCATAGAACACACCATCCTGCCAAATAATGTTGCACCTGGCCGATGCAGGAACCTCACACTATGAATAAATGAAGGTCATTTGGATTTCTATGATAAAGATGGTTCAGCGCAGAATCTTTGCCTGTTGTTCAACCAGTAATAGTTATCTGTTTGGAAAAAGACATGTTCTGTAGACGTTATCCTCAAGTTTAGTAAATTAATCTCTTAGTGACTGAGGCTTTTGTGAGATTCTGTGCAGTCGTGAACAAGGCCTTCTGGTACTTTTGCAATGTATTCATTCCACTGTAATTTGTGTAATACTTTCTAAGGCACATACGAAACAAAACACTAAGTATGAATAAAATATGAATTAGTCTGGGAAAAATAAACACGTTCACGGTTTTACTTAATAATTTTAGACAACTAGTGCAACTATTAAAATGAGTAAAGATGGAGAGGTGCTAAAATCTGCCCCTGGAAGTGAACTACAAACAGTCATTGCTTATGAACATACATCAGGGCGTCTCAGACCATCCCAGGAAGTACGGCCAACAACTCAGAGCGTTTGGGAGCCAGATTCCAACACTGAGGATTCCCTGATCGGAGCCGTGGATCACATTTATAATTTATTTGAATGAAAGGCACAGCACAATTCATATGGCTATTTTAGATTGTGTATTTAGTGTTTTGAGCTAATGCTCTGATTTGGGTGCTGTTACTTAAAGGGACACTGTAGGCAGCCAGACCACTTCAGCCCATTGAAGTGGTCTGGGTGCCAACTCCCATCACCCTTAACCATGAGCATGTACTTATTGCAGTTTTTATAAACTGCAATAATTACCTTGCAGGGTTAAGTTCTCCTTTTGTGGCCATTTACCAGACAGCCACTAGAGGGACTTCCGGGTGGATAAGCGACTTTTGGTCGTCTAACCGACGCTGGACATCCTCACGCTATGCATTAAATAATGCTTCCTATGGGGAGATCTTAATGCGAGCATGGCCATTGCAGCGCATGCGCATTAGGTCTCCCCCTGCTGACGGACATCGTCGGGGGAGGAGCGTGGGCGGAGCTGAGCCAGCACCGAGTGACATCAACGCTGAACCCAGGTAAGTGACATAAGGGGTTATTAACGGGGGAGGGCCTTGACAGAAGGGGGAAGCTACAGTGCCAGAAAAACTAGTTTGTTTCCCTTTAAAGTAATTTATAGTCACAATTCATTTTATCACTTACTATTATAATTTATTTTATTTTTTTGAGGGGGGGGAGTGTTTTTCCAGATTATTTCTACCTTGTGTGGCTTTCTTCTTTGCAATTACTAAAATGAAAATTTCTAAATTAAGTCAGCTGTTTTCCCATTTCAGCTATTTTGCCTTAATTTTGAAATTCACTTTGAATTCAGTTTGAATTCTCACTTTAACGAAATGTCCTACAAATAACATAATTAATGTATGAATTTGAAATTAATCTAGTTACAGCTTTGCTATTGTTTTGCCTAACTGCATTTTGGTTTTTAATGCATTACATTTTGATATCCAATGAATAAGCCCCAACGTGTAACATAACACAAACGAATGAACTTAGCGTTGTCTGTTGGGGTTAATATATTAGGTAACCTTCTTCCAGGTAATAATATTTAACTTTGCCAATCCATGGTCTTGCATTTCACATGTTTCCAACAAACTCGACGTCTTAGAAACATGCTTTCAGTGAGGTCTTACTGGATGTAAATTTGTAAGTAACAGCAAAGCAGGCGATTTATGATGTGAGGAGCAATAAATCATTTTTAAAATCATGATGATATTATTCAAAACAGATGTGAAAACATATGTTTGCCACAGTTGTATAAACTGCTTACTTGTCATACTTAATAAATAGTGATGCTTTCACTCCATACACATTTTCTTTTATAAGTTTTTCAAAAACTTGGAGGGGTGGGCAGAGGTCCTCTCGAGTATTCATTTCAATGATTGTATAATTTATGAATGAGATTTTACTTATAAAATAACAGTGTCGGTGCTATAATGTGTTCATTATTTCCAGCCATTACCAATGTTGTGTAGTGATCTTTAAAAGGTTATTTTCAGGAATTTATCAAATGTTCCCCATGATATAAATATAATATTAAAGAAGTGGCAATCATCTCATCAACATAATCCCATAGAATGAAGAAATACCCTATGTTAGTGAAGTCTAACCTTGGCAATTCAGATGTTTCCAAACTCAATTTCCCATAAAACGTAGCTATCTAGCTATCACGGTAAACATAAGTCAGAAACATTTGCAGTCCCAAGGTTAGTATTGACAGTACTTCAAAATAAGCAGAATGTAATATCGATTTATATAGCACAATTTCACTTAAATGCTGTGACATTTAAGGAATATGTTAGCCAAGGCAATATATTAAGCAAGGTCAGGGCAATATTTGGGTTGGAAAATTAACGTACAGTACTCTATTCAGCTAAATTGCACATTGCAACAAATAATATTATAGGGTGCAATTTTGGGCACTGGTTTCCAAGAAGGATACTATCAAAGTGAAAAACACGCAAAATGTATTTAAATGGAGAACTTAAAGGGAAACTCCAGTGCCAGGTAAACAGTCTGTTTTCCTGGCACTGCAGGTACCATCTCCCTCCCACCTCCCATCCCAGGTAGCTGAAGGGGTGAAAACCCAGGTCACTTACCTGAGACCCCGCCGATGTCCCTCGGCGGTGGTTTTGGGTCGGCGTCCCTCCTCCCAGTAATTACATCAGCCGGTGGGCGAGACCGAACCCGCCCACAGGCTGAGGAAACATAACGCGCACGCGCATTAGGTCTCCCCATAGGAAAGCATTGAAAATGATTTTCAATGATTTCCTATGGGGAATTGAGCAATGCTGGAATTTGCTATGAAGCAGGAAGTGCCCTCTAGTGGCTGTCTAGTAGACAGCCACTAGAGGTGGAGTTAACCTTGCAAGGTAATTATTGCAGTTTATAAAAAAACTGCATTAATCACACTTGCCGGGTTAATGGTAGTGGGAGTTGGCACCCAGACCACTCCAATGGGCAGAAGTGGTCTGGGTGCCTGGAGTGTCCATTTAATAAAGAAGAGGCTAGAAAGATTACTCTTGTTCATTTTAAGAAAGGTATCTGAGGTATTATATAATTAAATGCTGCCTCCAACCCTCACTACCCTTATTCCTCCCTGCTCCCCAGGTTAGGTGCATGCACTCTGAAAGACAGGCAGACAAACAAACATACTACATAACAGAAGGTCCCTTTAACTGCATCACTGTATTGAAATTTGGATATTGAAATGCCATTCTTGAGTTAAGGGTTGGTTTGAGGTCTGGTACCCAGGTAATCTTGTTTTTTCGAGGTCTAGTAGCCAGGTAATTTTCCATTGTGAAGATAAGTACGAGCTCCTTCTGACAGTATCACCATGGCTGAATATATTTTGTGCAAAGACCTAAATGTTTAATAGATGAAATGTCCTTATAGGTGCATATTATGACCACAGCAAGCAGGATACTTTGGAATGCCTTTAATTTTAGTGTCTGAATTTGACTGCATTTCACCACCATTGTGTAGTTATGGCTTATTGCCTGATATCCGTTTCCCTGCACTTATTTTTCTTTTATGTATTGTTTTGAGTGTGTCATATTGAGTTTAACAAGCAATATGTGTTGTATGGTTGGGGTCAGGAAATATATTGGCAGAGCGTGAGATGCCAAATGGTCCCTGAAAGAAGGGAAGGAGGGACAAACAACATGCAGGTCTGCATCCCAAACCAAGAACCAATCACTCCAGTTCCTAGACTAGATGGTTATGGTTAAGAGATTTTACTTAACATAACTACATAACTTTGAGTTTATTCACTATATAAGGACTCATTGTAATTTGAGTTTTTAATTACTTAACAAAGAACTGAAAATGTATTTTGAATTGAGGACAATTCACTTAACTATGACTTAAAATAACCCCCTACACAAATTGTAATGTGATTTATCAATAAACAGACAAATGTATTCAATTGAAAACCAAATTACTCATGATTTTAGATAGGGTTTTTTAAAATCAACTATTTTTGGCTACATTTCTGAATTTTATTTACAGTTAAAAAATCCAGAGTAAATTTCTTATTAGCAACATATAGATATGTTAAAAGCAAAACACAACTCATTTTTAGTGATTAATGAATAAATCCCTATTTCTCCTATATCGTTGTAATATAATTTGTTTTAATATTGCATCAAGTAGATTATTTTTTTTCATTATCTATATAGTCTCCAATTCATAATTGCTTGCAAAATATTTGTGATGTTCAACATTAGTTTTTCATATTTGCTAAATTTCCAAAACCCTTTAAAGATTCGTTTACAGGCAAGAAATAAAACTCTGTATATATGCATTAATATATGATAAACTTTAAACTCTCCCCCCTTAAAAAAAGGGAATGATAAACCTAAAGAGATTGTACAATTCCATTAAGGTCTTCTAATTCCACATCTTTAGGGAATTAATATTCAATTTCATAGCTGCAACAGGCCAATTTTATTTCAATTAATTCTGTCTTTCTTCAAAAATTATATGTACTGCAGGATGACATGCTGAGAATATTATACATATTTACTTTCATATTTTCATGCTGTTAATTTTCTGGAAAAGACTGCAGCGCAACACGATTTCTCATTTACAATACAGATTTCTAAACCTTTTCCTTAAAATTTTTTAATAAAATTTGCATTTTTTAAATATGATTATTTGCAAAGATCATTGTTTAAATGTTGATAATATAAAAATGTAATATTACTCAATTGCATCAAATATTGTGTTAATAAATATATCTAATGCTAAAAAGTAAATGTTGTGTTTTTCCTTTCATAGTCTGTATATGAGACATATTTCAAAACATACAATCACTCATCAATTGTTAGAACTATGTTCTATTCCAAAATCCATTATGCTTCCACATACACATCTGTTCTAATCTATCTCACAGTTTGATTCATTTCCCTGACGTTTAATCACTGTGTTACTGCTTACTGTTTAAATGTATGCTATAGCACCATATCCTATGGCTGTACTTCTTACTCTTTAGATATTCTATGTGCATTTAATTAAACACATATAAGCTTATTTACTAACATAGAATTCTAATGAATTGAGACCAAATTGCAAATGATTGGCTGAAATGGCCAATTTGTGACCATATCGGAGTAGGAAAATTCTACACTTTCAATTCAATAACATTCAGAGTTGGGTGGAAAAGGCTAGAAGGGGGGGAGGGAGAGGCTGGTTTTAGATCCAGGACAGGTAGATAGGCAGCCCAGAAGGGGGTGGTAACAAAGAGCAGTACCACTCAGTAAATTAGAAAGTCAGTCTGACGTGTTAATGTAGAAACCAAAAAGCAATACTACAGCACATCCATAATTCTTCAAAGACCCTTTATTGAAGAGTATAATGTGAGCAAGGAATGTTATGCACTTTAATAAAGTATCTTTGAAGAATTAAGGACGTGTTGAATAGTTGCAGAACTAATATGGAGAGGGCCCAGGTACGAGCAACTTTTAGGGCAAGTGCGGCCAAAAGGTACATCCACATCTGGGGCTCTACCATTTACCTATCTTTTCACATTTGTATTGTGAGCAGTGCCTTTGTGTTTGAATGCAAGCATATAGGTGTGTGTGAATGTAGTGTTGGCATTTTACTATAGTTTGTATTTGCACGCAGCTTTGGCGTTTGAATGCAGGGCTGTAACTGTATATAGTGTTGCCATTTGATTGCAGTGGGTGTATTTGTATGTAACGTTGGTGTTTGTATGCAGGATTGTGTTTGTGTGTGGTGTTGCCATTTCATTGCATTGGTGTATTTGTATGTAGTATTTGCATTTAGTTTGTGTGTAGTGTTGGTGTTTAAATGCTCAGATATAGGCACGTATACACATACTTTGCAGGACACACAGATACACACACTGTCACACAAACACAGATACACATACACACTGACACACGAACACAGATAAATACACACACACATACAAAGACACACAAAGACAGATACACACACATACAGATACACACATACACATACATACACTAACACACAGATACACATGCACACTAACACACACATATAAGTTATAATTTTCATATTTTTGCCACCCTTCTGTTCTGTAAGAGGATGACTTCCCTAGGGACCAGTGGATCCGGCTGCTGGCGGAGGCTGATGGGAGACTGAAACTAGTGCAACCTCTTTCATTCCTCTCCCCCTCCTGTCTGTCTCCTCCAAGCCTGTGCGGCTCTCTTTGTTAACTGGCAGGAAGTGCTAATCTGTTAAAGGGCTGCAGCGCCCAACTGGACCACTGATCAGTGTTGCTCAGTGGGTGGCCCCAAGTGTGAGGCCTGCTGGTGCTGCTGGTAGTGAAGTATTGCTTTTTGGTTTGCACATTTAATTGGTCATTGGGCGAGTCTTGGCTCCTGTGCAATCTTGGGGGTAAGTGCTGTTCCATATATGCAGAAGAACAATGTGCTAATGTAGAGGTGAATGATAGCCAGTCAGGCTAGTTCCACCCACAGAAGATCATGCGTCACTAAGCACAGCACAAGTTTACCTGCATGCTGCACTGATGCAAGATAGGTCCCTGGTATTCCCCAGATGCAGGACATCAGGGAATAAACACGGCATGGAGGGACAAAACCCCAAATTCATTGTGGTCCCACTAAACCCAGGACACTTGCAAAGTATGGCTTTCTATATAAGACTAGTGTAACTCCCTACAATATTTATTGGTATGGTCCTGACTGATAGTTGCTGTGGGACATCTCAACCAACCCTAATGTTGCTTCCGATGCTTACTGGCTACTTTTTAAAAGCCAACAGCATTTAACAATAAATAAAGTTAAAAAAATTAAATAAAACTAAAATAAATGTTGACCCCCAGCTAAACTGGAATAAGGCCACGCAGCTGCCTTTTCATCCTCTAATCTATGCACCACAAATGACAAGTCCAGAAAAAAAGATTAAATAGTTTATCCATTAATGGTCGTGTAGACAACATTATTTTCAAAATATAGGTCAATATAACTTGGCTGAAAAAATCTCCAACTGCTAAGTTTTGTTTAGTTAATAAATATCTAAATATGCTATAATAATGTTGCATAATAAAAAGCATGTACCACTGTACTATAATATGATTTAATAAAAAATATATTTCCACTGTTATTGATTAACCAAAGCAAAAAAACAAAAAAAAAACAACAAGTTTCTATAATTTTGTGCTTATATGGGATTGGTAAAATTAAAGGAGCCCTCTAATCACTATTGTAGTGGTTATAGTGCCAGGAGTCCCCTGGCGCCAACCGTTGGGTTAGCATCAACCAAATAGTTCAAAACATACCTGGGTCCACATGGCAGCCACAATCTGGCTCATCTCCAAATTAGTGATGTAAATTCTAACGCCTCTTTAAGAGCATCATAATATAGCATATCACTATCTAGATTCACAATATAAAACATAATACAATAGTGATAGCAATAGTAATGCAGGGTTTTTTACCTTTGTCTTTTGATATCTTTTTTATACTGGTATCCTGTTCAGTAATTTCTCCGTCTCCAGAATTGGGTAGCATAGCTAAGTATGATATAAAACACAATTTAAGTAAAGTCATTACGCTGCATCATTCAAACAAACACAAAATTTATTTCTAAAATTGTGTTACATCAAGGTGTTGTTTCAGTTTAAGATGGTAAAGTTTAAATTGGTAAATGGATACATATAACACATGGTCAATATGCATACAATGTAATCTATATGTTTTTTCTGGAATAATTGTATTTATTTGAAAAAAAAATCTTAATAAAATCTCTCTCCCTATTGCTGCCCCTCCCACCTGTCAATCAATCATCATCACAGTTCACTATACCAATGCATAGTGTATATGGAGAGGACTGATTGACAGATGAAGAGCAGGAGAACCTTCCAAAGCATATGTTCCTGCTTGTCTCCTTAATCCTAGTGTCTGTTATTTGGCAAAAATACACACCTAAAGTGTTTAGTTTTACATGTGCAGCAAAGCATTGTTGTTGCAGTAATTATTGCCTTGCAATAATCTCAATTCTTTACCAGAGGAATATAGGAATAGAGTGATAGATGTTATTCCATTCATTCTATTCATCCTCTTTAAACATAACCCCCAGTATGATCTTGGTTATTTTTCCACAGGTTGCACAATGTTCCGATTTAGAATGTAGGAACACATATTGTTTGACTTTGTTTGTTTGTTTATTTAAATATTCATTTACCTTAACAGAGTCATAACTACTACATTTCGGTTTTAGTTTGATAGGGTGATAAAGTGATGATGTGTACTAACCAACTCGGTCGGGTATGTTGTCAAGCTGGGACGGTGAACTAGATACACTACTGCTTTGATGTGAGGATCCTTGGCTTCCGGGCCTCTGGTTTTCTTCTATGGATGGGGCAGGTGAGGGGCTATCCTGAATTCTTTCCTAGATTAAACAGGAGACATTTTTAATTACCATTCAAAAATATATCATATATAACTGGATCAACAGATGTACAGACACAAACAAATTTTATGCAGTGCTACAGAATTGTCACTATAATGGGTTTGTCAATGTGAACCAGGTGCACATATACTCAAGAAGATGACATAAGAGCTACAAGCTTCATTCTACAGCATTACATATAAATAGTCATGTTATATAAACATACTCAAGGTCAATATACTTTACACCATGGATTAACACACAATAAGTAGTGGATTCCATATATTTACTGCTCTTACTATTATGAATCAGATAATCCACTACCAAAAGAAGTTGAATCAATTGCATACTTAGAGATGGGGGTGGGTTGTCAGCCCTTGGTAAAAGAGGGTTCAAAGAGTACACCACCAGCTCTTTGTGGTATGACCATGGAGGACTATGGAAGAAGATCTTCATGCCCCTGTGCCTGGTCTAACAAGGAGCTCAGATCAGTATGGAGTGTGAGATATGATTGAAAGATACAAGCCTGCAATGCAAACCTCTCAACTCCAGCATCCTGAGAATTGGGACACTGGTTGGAGGGGGCAAGTCAATTACATGAATAAGTCACTGACTCTGCCTCAAAGGGCTGGGCCTGTCCAGAAAGGAGAGGATCCACCTGAGTTAATGGCATGGCACGTCAAGCTGCGTATCCATCATGTAAGTCAGCCCACTGAGGGCAGACTCTGCAGGGAGTGCTGTTTCAGTGCTCTCTACTGGGTCCTAGTGCCCTAATCATTGCACAAGTACATCTATTGATACACTTTTGCTATGATTGTTGGGGTCAGTACCCCAGTAAAAAGCTGGACACAAGGGGACTGAGGCTTGATGGCGGGACAGGACCTGTAAATCGTGAGTGTCCCGCCAAGAGGCATGCAGACAAACAATGCAGTAAGAGCACATAAGATACACACGATGTTGTAAGGAGTAGAAACATATGGTGAGGTCAGAATACACACACAAATGGGTGAGGGGGATGCAAAGAGATGCACTAAAAGGGGTGAAGTTACTTACAAAACATGTTACAAATCTGGAATGGGGAATGAAACAATTCCAATATGTTTGCCAAATAACTTAAGTATGCCCCTGGGTTAGATTATCATATATCATATATAATGTTAAAATGTTTAAATGAAATAAAAATAAAAACTGTTCAAATTACAACCCCTTGACCATCAAATGACCTAATCGAAATAGTATTTTTCATATCCAACCTCGAGCAAGCAGAGATCTTCTACCATGTCCTTGAGAAATGTGCTATTCTCAATAAGCTCACAGTAATATGCAATTTCTAATAAAGGTAGCTGATGTGCTAAAACAGAAATTGTGGGGAAATGACATGAATGAAATAACAATTTAGAGGTCAAAATAGCTGAGCGGAACAAATTACCGAGCAAGAAAAATTGGGCCTTAAAATTCTCTTGTTATCTCACCACAATATCCTCAATCTCAACTATTGTATAGGCAAATCCATTTAACAACCTTTAACTCCTTAAGGACCAAACTTCTGGAATAAAAGGGAATCATGACATGTCACACATTTCATGTGTCCTTAGGGGGTTAAAGGGGGACTGTCACTTCCCAAGATTTAAATGTTATATTTATGTAAAAATATATATGTATGTAAGCTGTGTATTTGTGACAGGTGAATAAATAAAATAACATGTAGAAATCCACACTTTGTTATCTTACTGGGCGCCTCCATCTTATCTCCCTGTCAATCATTATATAAGCTCTGTCTTTTGCACCAAGCAGTCACCTTAGAGAAAGCATGCAGAGAAGAAATGAAACAATGAGTTTAGTTTGATTCCTTGTGTGCTCTCGTTATGCCAGAATTGAACTGGACTGCGATGTAAAGAAAATGAATCATCATATGAAGAAAAAAAAAAAGGTTAACAGAATCTTAGAATGTTTACTCACATATGTCTTTTTCATACTCTTTACATATGTTCGTTTACTAAACTAGAATAAAATGAGAATCTATTTGCATAATGCTGCTCCCCTCTTGCACAGCGGTACATATTTCTCTCTTCCTGGAACTGCTCAGAATTTCAACTCAAAACTGGATATTTGCCACTGCAAAACGTAATTTTCTCTATCACATTATGTATAACGGCCATTTCAATGAACAACCGGGGAGAGTTTGCCAACTGTTTTCACAAACAGAACTAAACTAACTAAATTACAGCATATTAACCCTCAGAAATCCCATAAACGGCAATATATGCAATCTTTAAATGGAAGTTATTCAAGCAAATAAAATATTATTGATTTCCAAACAACCTTGGTTCCAGACCTTGCTCAAATTACACAGATCTGTGCGGTCTCTATTTGAAATATTTGTAATAATATGACCTTCTAGTCGTATTTTTTGCTAGAAAGACTGCCGTATTATGGTAACAGTTCATTAAATTCTCAGCAAAAGTACATCATACTCTTAAATTAACACAGATGAGTTAGTATGAGAGTTTTATTTCACTCACAGCGGAATTCTTTATTCATTCTCACCACATGTGCAGTAAAATATGAACCCATAATTTCTTATAATAAGGATTTAAGCTAACGGTCTAAACAATGTTATGTCAAGTTGGTTGCAATTAATTTCTCATAACTATTGTTAAAGGACCACTCTAGGCATCCAGACCACTTCAGCTTAATGAAGTGGTCTGGGTGCCAGGTCCAGCTAGGATTAACCCTTTTTTTTTATAAACATAGCAGTTTTAGAGAAACTGCTATGTTTATAATAGGGTTAATCCAGCCTCTAAAGCCTCTAGTGGCTGTCTCATTGAAAATCACAGTGAGAAGACACCAGCATCCAAAGGAAAGCATTATGAATGCTTTCCTATGAGACTGTCTGAATGCGCGCGCAGCTCCTGCCGCGCATGCGCATTCAGCGGAAGAGGAGGATCGGAGGCGGAGAGGAGGGGGAGAGCTCCCCGCCCGGTGCTGGAAAAAAGATAAGTTTAACCCCTTTCCTTTCCATCCAGCCCGGCGGGAGTGGGACCCTGAGGGTGGGGGCACCCTCAGGGCACTATAGTGCCAGGAAAACGAGTATGTTTTCCTGGCACCATAGTGGTCCTTTAATGGTAGATTTCTTTGAGTTTCTCTGAGAAAAATGTAATAATTTTGACCAAAATGCCAGCAAAGAAACTGTTAAAAAAAATGGTTACTTTTGTAAAAATGCACTTCTTACTTGATTCGTAATAATATGCATACTGTATATTAGAATATATACATACTGATATGTAATATGTATATATACCACAACATTAAAGCCACTGACAGGTGAAGTGAATAACATTGATTATATCATTACAATGGCACCTGTCAATGGATGAGATATATTGGGCAGCAAGTGAACAGTCAGTTCTTACATTTCACGTGTTGGAAGCAGAAAACATGGGAAAGTGAAAAGATCTCCGACAAAGGCCAAATAGTGATGACTAAACAACTGGTTCAGAGCATCTTCAAAACAAGTCTTTTGGGGTGTTGCCAGTACTCAGTGGTTATTACCTGCCAAACGTGGTGCAAGGAATGACAACCGGTGAACCAGTGCTATGTTCATGGGTGCTTTATTGATGCACATTGCGAGCTAAGACTAGCCAGTCTGGTTCAATCACACAGAATAGCTACTGTAGCTCAAATTACTGAAAAGCATTAATGCTAGCCCTGATAGAAGAGTGTCAGAACACACAGTGCATGATGACTCCTGTCCACTGCTGTAAGCACCTTCAATGGGGACATGAGAGTCAGAACTGGACCACGTATCATTAGTAGAAGGTTGCCTGGTCTGATGAATTATGTTTTCTTATAGATTAGGTGGAAAGACAGGTGCATGTGCGTTGTTTACCTGGAGAAGAGATTGCAGCAGGATGCACTATGGGAAGAAGGCAGGCTGGTGGAAGGCATTATTAAGCTCTGGGTAATGTTCAGCGAGGAAACTTTGAGATGTACCGCCTACCTAGAGATTGTTGCAGACCACATATACCCCTTCATAACAATGAAGTTCCATGATAGCAATGGCCTCTTTCAGCAGGATAATGCACCCTGCCACTCTGCAGTAATTGTTCAGGAAAGGTTAGAGGAACATGACAAAGAGTTCAAGGTGTTGTCTTGGCCTCCAAATTCCCCAGATCTCAATCCGACTAAGTATTTGTGGGATGTGCTGGAATAACAAACGTGATCCATGGAGGTCCCAACTCACAACTTGCAGAATTTAGATGATCTACTACTAATGTACTGGGATACTGTGACATAGTGGTGGGATTAAAACAATATGGCCATATGGTGTAACTGGATCCCCATATTTGTTTTGTTGCTAAGGTAGATTTTAAGTAACCTTGTAAAATTTAAAACCGTTCCTTAATCTGTGCTTTGTATATATAAAGTAGTATCCACCACTACTTAGAAATGCATGTTATGGGTTTGCCACCAATTCCCCTTTATTCTGTTTAGATTTGGATTCCAGACCAGATTCCTATTGGGCTTAGCACCCGACCCATTCACTCTAGGTGTCCCTTGGAGGTGACCACAGGAAAGCATATATTGAGGAGCATCACTGGAAGCAGTTTAAGCAGCAAGTATTTAAGTTAAAGCCTGTTAATCCCCAATGTTAAAATGAGTGTAGGGAGTGTTTTTACACTGAGAAGGAGGCATTGCTTTTTGTGACCCTATTTTATTGGGTAAGTAGACTGACACTGACTGTGGCTTAGACAGCCTTCCGAAAGTAGGGCCATAAGGTTAAATAGTCTCTACATAATAATAACTTGCAAGTGACTACATTAGACTGTGACTTAGATACCAAATAGTCCAAAAGAAGGATGATAATACGACTACATTAGACAGGAATAAACATACAGGAAACTGACACATTTCCTAAAAATATAGCCAAATCTGTCATTCAGTCGCATTGTGACAACAATCAGGTAGCTAATTCAGTGTTTTAAAATATATCTCTGTGAAGCTGGCTGAATGGACACAAATATACATCTTGTGTACACTACATGTGAAATGACTTTCCCCCATTAGCCTTTGGATTTACGAATGTAGGGGTGCATGACAAACAAATGTCAAAACTTGCGTACTATAAATATTGTGCCAGCAATCACTTAATATTCACAGCAGTGTGCCATTTCCCTCCAGGCAACTGGCCTAGACATTTATAGTACCTGGACTGACAGAGAATAATCTCCCTGAAAATAGCTATTGATTCCGAATAGCCCCACTTTAAAATGTTTATGCCCCGGCCCATAAGAAGGCTTTCTCCAAACATAATAAATGCCTTTATGAACAGTTTCTTCCTTTCAAGTAAACAGAGTCATTTTTCAGGCCTGTAATCAGCATGCATCTATTTAGCTACTTAACAGCAATATGTTTTGGTTCATTAGGTAGCTACTGTTGTGGTTCTGTCTAGTTAAAAATTCACAGCAAGTTAATCTGTTTTACTACAAATGAGAACACAAGTGATAATGTCCTCGTCATTTGCCAAACACAGGGTTAACAGTATTTGTGGCTAATCAATGAGGGCATTTATATCAGAAAATTACAAATCTAAAAACTCTGTACATTTTTTTCTTGGGTTGGCGCTCTGGTTTTATATGCCATTTCTGAATTTTTACAACTCTGTTTCACACCATATATTTTATATTTTATCCTATTGCCAGCATCTCAATGGACGCTATAATGCAGCCAGAATTTTAGAACTCCTATTAGAAAGATGTAACACTGTTATGATTTTGCAAGAAAAATATTTTCGCACAAGCTAACAACCGCTATTAACCATTTGCTCAATATAACGGCTCAAACCTTCAGCAGACAAGAAGGCCATGAGGTATTTAAAAAGAGTGGAAGTCAGCTGGCCAGATTCTGTCCTTTAAGATTCTGTCCTGTCAGCAGGGATGTTGGGAAAGGTGGGCTGACCAAGGCTAGAACCCCAAGTGGGCCCCTAAAAATAAAACAGGTCTAAATTTTGCAATTTATTGCTGGTAGCCCCAAATCCCCTGTTTTGTGCCTGGCCATATCAGGGGGCTCAAGGCTAACAGTACGGATGGGAAAAATGCAGATAAAAATGGGGGGTTCTCTGCATGGAAAGAACCACAGACCTGGGTCCCATGGACTCTGGCTGTTCAGAGTTTGATGCAGATTACCATGCCAATGCTCTGAATGATGGAAATCATGAGAGAAACCTACACTGCCTGTAGCAGTTCAGAGTAGATGCACTTGACCACCAGGAAAAGGTAGCCAAAGGCCAATGTGTGTGAATGTGTATAAGTGGGTATCTGTGAGTGCAAGAGTTTGTGTATATGTGCAACTGTGTGTGTATGAGTGTATATATGTGTAATGAGTATGTGTAACAGTTTGTGTGTATCTGTGTTTGTGTGTATATGTGCAATATTGTGCATATGTGTAACAATGTTTGTACATGCATATCTGTGTGTATGTGTAACAGTCTTTGGGTGTTTAAGTGAGTAAATGTTTAATATCATTTGTATATATGTAATAGTGTGTGTGTGTATATGTGCTTATGTGTAACAGTTTGTGCATGTTTGAGTGTATGAATGTATATATTAATACCTATATGTATGTGTAAGTTTATAATTGTGTATATGTGTAACTGTATGAACACTTGTATCTGTAACATTGTTTGTGTATTTGTAACTGTCTGCATGCATCATTGTGGGCCACTTTCATATACATATATATTTATAAATTACGGCGGAGCAAGGGGCGGGACATTATCATGTTATTTTTATTATTATGTTATTATTTATATAGCGTAAACAAATTCCGCAGCGCTTTACAGTGGGTGTACGAACAAACATGTAATTGTAACCAGACAAGTTGGACACACAGGAACAGAGGGGTTGAGGGCCCCACTCAATGAGCTTACAAGCTAGAGGGAGTGGGGTAAAGTGACACAAAAGGTACGGATAGTATTAGACTAATGACAGTTGCAAGAGAGGAATCATTCAGGTGGAGATTGGGCATGCTTAAGGTAAAATGTACAAGGGGCTACCAATATATTTTTGCACTGTAGGTCCTTGTCTTTTAGACACCTAGCAACACCCCTGCGTGCCACAGTACCTCTTAATAACCCTTTTTTTTTGCTGCTAGGTTAAGTTTCTAACACCTTCTAGCATCTGAAGAGTTAAAAACACTAGAGACCATATATATAAGCTAAAACAGCTATTCTCAGGCACAATTCTAAGTAATAAACTGTCAAATAAAGTGTGTGGGGGTGGTTGTCCTATTTAAGAAATACAGTGACCACCTTTCAGAGTTTGCTAAATCTTTGTACTGGCAAAAATTGTGCACATTTAGGAGGTTTATCAAGGAAAAACAAATGCTATTCTATGGCAAAGTGCTAAACGTTGAGAGAAATTCCACTGGTTTCCATGGTAAAATGTGAAGATGTCGGGGCAGCTAGTGAAATATAAAGATGGTGGGGCACTCTTCCCCCACCCTTAATTTGTTGGGATCTTCCTATTTAACTCTATGAGATGTCATGTCCTAATCAAAACCAGATGCATTTGCAGTCATTAATAAAGGAAAGACACATGTTCTTTTCTAACTCAAACTTATCAGTAGTCCTTTCAATGTCAACAGATTCGTTTTTTGGGGGTTTTTTTTAAACAAAAATGGCATCACGCTCTATGGTCCAGCCTTCACCGATTGCTCCTTAGTTAGCACTTTGCATCAGAATGGCACCTGTTTTTGTCTAGATAAATCTATCACTATGAATAATAGCAGCATCCTAGCACTGTTTTAAAAAATAAATAAATATTGAGCATGCTATAGATTTGTCATACTTAAGCAACCTAACGTTACCTTGAAAATATGTAATTTCTCACAAAACATTCACAGCAAATGTTTTTTTTATTTTAAAGGGACAGAAATTATCAAACAAAATTGCTATATATTTCAATTTTTTAAAAGAGGGATTCAGTGAGGCAAGATTGAAGATACAAATCAACCTGCATGCTTTCTCTAATTGGTAGAAATAAAATTTTAGGATATCATAGCACTTTAACACAAAAATTAAAAGAAAAAAATGCATATAAGATGAGGGAACAGCAAGGTAGAGCCAGTCTAACTTGTTATGGTTACCGTGGTGTTAAAGGGACACTCTAAATCAGGGTTGTCAAACATGCGGCCCCCCCAGATGTTGCTGAACTACAACTCCCATGATTCCCTGGCTATCTGTTTCATTGAAAGAATCATGGGAGTTGTAGTTCAGCAACATCTGGGGGGCCGCATGTTTGACAACCCTGCTCTAAATGTTATAACCACTGAAGCAGTCCAGAGCGGTTTTGAACAATTTGACACTTACTTGAGTCTCCCGGATTAGCCCCTTTTCAGATTTAGCTAAAAAACACAAATTCATATTTTGTTTTTGATATATCAATTTCTTTCTTATTTGGACAAAATCCATTGGCTACAATGGCCAGCTGCCGCTCTCATCCAATGAATTCAGTCTAAAGCAGACAGAATTGATATCACTACAGTTTAAGTTATACCTGGATAAGAGACCAGACCTGATGGCACA
Organism: Pelobates cultripes; assembly: GCA_933207985.1. Classification (NCBI taxonomy): domain Eukaryota; kingdom Metazoa; phylum Chordata; class Amphibia; order Anura; family Pelobatidae; genus Pelobates; species Pelobates cultripes. Next base: position 27,127,956 of record OW240920.1, on the reverse strand, counting down.
CAGTGGTCCCATGTAAATATCAAAACCTTTCAAAGATACTTTGACTGCTTATTATGGGACTGTGTCAGGGAACTCATGGCACCATAACCATTGCAGTGTGCAGAGGTTGTTATGAAGGTAAATCATTATTAGCTGAATAAGGCTAAAGCACCAACAGGTTACTCAGGGAAGAAGATTTAAAGAGACACTATAGGCACCCAGATCACTTCATCTCACTGAAGTGGCCTTGGTGCAGTGCCCTGTCCCTGTAACCCCCGGGATCCTCCATAGACACAGCCAATTCCCTGCAGCCGTCACTGATGACAGCTGCAGGGATTGACACATAGCCTTTGCCTTGTGTTAAGAAGTGTCAGGCGGAGGAGAAATACAGAGACAAAGTAGTCTCAAAATTACTCTTCACTGGGTTGGAATTTCAGTTTCACAGTCAAACACAAACACAGTCATAATAAGTATTTCATAAAGAGTTTACCTTTATGAAATACTTATTTTTAAGGGAGGAGGGGTGACAATACCACTTTAAATGGGAATTATCACACTTTGAGTTTTGTCAGATACCGAGCTAACTAAAAATTCTCAATATGTTTGTAAAATCCTCAATATATTAAATTTTATAATGAGTTAGAACACATAGTAGCCTGGCACAGCCAGAGCATAAAACGTTTAATTTAGCCTCCTAACGGCATTAGCGCAAGCTCTATAAGAGTCTATGTATGCGTACAGCACTTTGGAAGAAATGCCTGCGTGCAAATGAACACATATCAGATATTATTCAGATTAATTAATTAATCACATTAATTAGATATCCCAGCATGCATGAGTACACCAGGAGGATCATGGGACAATCACCTGGGACACAGAAGTACTGCAGAGAAAAGATGGTTTAATACGTTCCCCTTGTTCTACTTACCCTCAGTAAAACCTTCCATGGCATTTATTATGGTGAAAGAATGTGGATCCGGCTGTTTCATAGAACCCACACATTCACTTGAAGTAGTAAAAGTTCATCAATATAAATAATCACTTTATGATATAATGATCTCATTTTGCCTCACATAGATTTTTTTTATTATGTTTAAATGTGTTTCATACTTGTAATCCCCCCAGCTATTAGAATCCTTAGTATCACTGCACATGTATGTCCGAATGCAACAAGCTCATTAGGTTAGTGAGTAAATTACATAACTTGTTCAAACCTCGGTGTTACATGTTCTATTGCCGGCCAAGTCATCACATGCTTTTAGTCTTCCACACTCAATACAATAAGTACCATTGAGTGGGATAATAATCGATATACTCCAGGAAAATCAGAGTAAAGTATCAAATATGAATTTGCTTGTCACTGTTTAACAAATATGCCCTATAACTTGATATTATGTAAATCCAGAATTCAGGTCTGACCAGGAGATTGTTAAAATACTGAATATAGAAACAAAAAACAACAAAAGAGGGATTATTGCAATTTAAAGATTACTGATCAGCAGACTACAAATGTGATAATTTGGGATTACTTGCAAACGTTATATTGAAGTTCTTTAACCCCTTACGGACCAAACTTCTGTAATAAAAGGGAATCATGACATGTCACACATGTCATGTGTCTTTAAGGGGTTAAATACATTGTTTTATCACTTTTTATACATATGTATAATGTGTGAATTTGAATCAATGCACTTTTACATTATGTAGAAGCTTCCCCTCCTCTGTTTTATATGTATGTATCTATTTGTATGCACATATATTTACTTTATTTAAAAGCCAAATAAGGGTGCATCTTTTTTTTTTTTCTCTGCCCTAAGGCAACTTCCTGCAGCGAGGGAAAAAAAACAAAAAAAAACACCCAGAATTATTTTTTCGAGCACATCTTTGATTCCCCCCTCCAAAATTTCATCTATTTAAAAACAAAGCTGGTTTTGATCTAAAAATTGATCGAGAAGTTAATGGTAGGCAATCATTTAATAAGAGTTCAAAAAGTTGGTCTAGCAAGATATCATGCAACAGTAATTACTTTTCTAAATGTTAATCTTTTAATTAGCTCCTAGAGGAGTAAGTGGCATTTCACAGTAGTTGCTGTTTCTGAATGTTTATAGAGAGACTAGATATTTAATTCAGTTATCTGTCTAGATATGACACGTTTAATTGATAGTCTCTCTTTGCCATGTCAGTCTCAATAGCAGAAAGACAATACACGATTTGAGACTCAGTAATAACAATCCAGCTTTATTTCAGTAGATTCCGTTAGAGTCATTTTTTTTCAAGATTATTTATTTAGTTTCCTCTGTAAATAGATATGTGTAATAAGCTAATATATTAAGCGAAGCCTCGGCATGAGCAAAATATTATTAATGTGAATATGAATATTTTCTTTTACACTACAGTAAAAGCTGCTAAATAATAAGTGCATGCTTAAAGAGGTGTATGAAAAAAGCGTACTATATATGTAATATACAACAAATAAATGGATCATTATTAAAGGGTTACTTCAACCAAAACTACTGTTTTCTTTGGAGTAACGCTTTCTAACCTGGTCCTCCCCCCAAAAACTGAAACTGGAAAAAAAATAAACCTGCTAAAACTCTCAACCAACAACTGAGGCCAAGTTCTTCTATCAGCCCAATATTCCTCTACTAACGTCACTCCCATTCACCAAAGAGGGAGGTAAGTCATGAAGGCAGACTGAGAGGAGGGAGGCCATGCCGTCATTGGCTGCCTGTTGCCAGCATGCTGTGCGAACTACTGTCAGATGCCAATTTTGCACAGGAGGGATATTAGCCAGCCTGGGACTATTGCCAGCCCAACGACGCTGCCCGAAGCGGAATTACACCTCCAACAGCAGAGAGGTTAATCTCTGTATGTACAGCATTATTACACCACGCACATTGACCACCTCAAATCACTGAAGTGGTTATAGTTATTGGAGACAGCCATCAGAAATAGTTCCTAGCCCAGTTCCAAAGGCACATCAATAAACTATAAGCATGGTTTTCCTTAGGCGATATGCATTGGTGACTGGTGGGTGGGTAATGATAATATACTATCATTAGTAACATAGGTTAATAGTTTTATTGTACAGAAAGGCAGAATGTGTGATAATGTAATATTACCTTGTACCATATGGGTATGAAGACCTATGATTACATAAAACAGATATATGTATCCATATTGCATGCTTATACACTTTATTTATATGACAATACTGGGCTGGCTGCTTATAATTATTAATGGGATTCTGAATAGAAGTGCAATATCCTGAATATTGCTCTACAGATATCTGTTATGCTTTGTATTACATGAGTATCAAAAGCAAGGGATTATAAATTGCATTCTGATACACAGCGGGTGGATTAACAAAGTCTAGCTTTCATTTCTGACTTTTCACAATGTGCACGGTTATTCACAAAGTGAGAATTGCTGGGAAATCAAAGTAAATTCAAAATGAACTTCAAACTTAAGGCCAAAGCAGCCAAACTGGATAGATTCATCAATCAGCTATGCTTCCAGTTTAGCTACTTTGGTCTTTAATTAGAAATTTACATTGAATTCATTTTTAATTCCCGACAATCCACATTTTGGTGAATAAACCTGTTAATATTTGCACAGTGTTCACACCAGTTGCTCACAAGGTCAGAGACACAATCACATTCTATTTTTTATCCTAATATTAATTTCCAGATGCTCGTCTTAACAAAGGTAGAAACAATTTGTTCTGAGAGCAGTACGAATGGATTGTTCCATGTTCAGCACTCATATAGCAATATGTTCAGGCTGGATCTGAAATATGGATCGAGAGAGATGCTAAGTGGACAAAGCTACAGGACTAATTAGTACTGAACCTGTCACATGTTTGTTGTGTTCAGTCAAGAATCTAGAACTTTTTTCTAAAAAAATTTTTTACTTAACCTTCTTTGAAACTTTTTCTTTTCCAAAAACCAAACACCCTTGCTGTCATTATTTTTTTAAACTGAGGTGCTAACTGGCCTTTTCAAAAGTACCCATGTACACGTGCTCATTCATTCTATCATTTAAATTAGGGTACTTAGATCCACAGATATTTTAAAAGTACAACTTCCACGATGCTTTGTCATTCTAAAAGCATTCTAAGGGCCTGCAAAGCATTATGGGAGTTGTAGTTCTACCTTTTGTGCACCCCTGAAGTTTAAGGCTCACCTTATTTCAGTAGACAGAGGAACATTCAGTGACATGCATTTTTAATGCATTTCATGTATTATTTGTATAATCTTGGGACTGATAATTCAGTCCCCCCAGAAAGTAACTTTAAATATTTGTAACTTGTTTTGAAACTGGTGCAGGAATCAGGGGACAAGATGAAGGTTATTCACGTGACCTACAACATTATATGGTCCTGTGGAGATTGAAAAAGTGAAGTGACAAAAATTGCATTAAAAACAGCTCAGGTGTTTTAATAACTACACAAACAACAATGCCAGTCAGTGCAATACCAGGGTCTGACAGGCACCTGGCATATCAATACCAGTATAAAAAAGATGATCCCTGGTTTAAAAAAAAAATCACAGTTCTCTTTTTCGAAACTGAAAATAAAATCTGTCATCATTTACTCATGCAATTAAACCCTGTGCTTTTTTTGCAGCTTGTTTGCGAGGGTTTTTATTATATAAGTGTATTTGCAAAGTTAAATTATTAATTCACTGTAGCAGGGCTGTTGCTCATTTGGTTGCCTGGACTCACAGTGCAGTTAGCTTGTCTGTTTGCTGGATAATTAGCATCACTTAAGGAAAACCATAACCACTAATTCATCTTTAACACATGCATCATTATATCACATGGTGTTTTTGTGTTTACGAATCCTTGCTGAAGAGCGAGCAAGGAATCCCTCCATGTGCTAAAGAGTAAAACCATGTTTTTTCTTCCTATGAGACATTTCCCATAGTGCCCAAGCAGACTAAAAGCTGGCTGAGCGTCTTGGGATTGCAACCGAGAAACATCTGCAGGGGCAAGATTAGCCATCATTCGTCTGTATAAACCTTTCATAAATAGAAGGACACCCTCACCCCGATAATGCCACCAGATTAATCGCTTACCTTTATAACCGAAGCTCCCACTCTGGACAGAGGACTATGCATCTGGGCCGCTGCAGCCATATTAGCTATAGTATTGAGGTGATTCATCTGATTCATTGCCATGGCAACGGATGCAGGAGGTAGGCTGACTGGAAGAAGGGGATGCGGCATCATCATGAAGGGTAAATCTAATCCTAAAACAAGAGTATTCCCAGCATTAGAAGAATTCAGCCAAAACACACTCCTCACTGATGCATTAACTGGATACAGAAACTGTTGCCTTTTTTATTACACTCAAGCACATTTTCTGCCCTGACTATAATGTCCCCTTCACTGGTTACTACTCTCTTATTGTTATATGGTTACTGAAGGATTTTTGTTTATGTAAACTGTGAATTGTAGAGAACTGAAATCCAAATTGCAAATTGTAGGCCACGACAGTTGCATTAGCACAATTTTATAATCCAGCTGGTTTTCCAACTCGATTCTTTTGCTTTAAATTTGCAATTCAGTTTTAAATCTGCAACAGCTGACTGTTTGGGGAATAAATTCCATTGGGTTCTAAAGGGTTGTGAATTGCCGCAATGTTGCAAACAAGTTAACCTACAGGGACTAGGACACAGCCAGTAGGTGAATGAAGGGCCTGGGAAGAGCTATATATTGTCTAGGGCGTATTCACTAAACAGTGAATTGTGGGTTGTTGACAGCTGGCTTGAAATATTCAGGTCAAAATATTCTACAAGTATGATGGGCTGGATTTTTTTTTTTCAGTCTGACTACTTTTTTGCATAATTTGTGGCACATTATCTTCCTACGTACGTACTGTTGTGAAATAATCCTAAATCTGACCTATATGTTAACTTTAACGACAAACAAAATTAACTTCCCAATATATAAATATATATATATTGTGTATGAGGCATTACTTTCCACATGTGTATAAAAATAATGGTATCCATTAAAAAAAATTTTTAAAAAAATAAAAAGTCTGTTTTTAGCACACTGTCAAATAGTAAATAAATAAAAAGTGAATTAATTAAATAATAGTATGAATTGGTTGAGTGGTGCAGTCAAACACGTTTTATTCACTAAAGTGCAAAATTTTGAGAATCCAAAGTGAATTTTAAATGTAAGGGATAAAATAGCCAAATTAAAAGCATTCTCGGTCAGTGATGCTTTCAGTTTGTCTACTTCAGACTTAAATGAGAAATTATCGTACAAAATCACATTGAATTCCAAGCAATTCTCTTTTGTAAATTAACTTGCTAGACTCATGTTAAAGGACCACTAGAGAGCCAAGAAAACAAACTCGTTTCCCTGGCACTATAGGGTCTTGAGGTCCCCCCCACCCTCAGGGTCCCCCTCCCGCTGGGCTGAAGGGGGCTGAAGGTGTTAAAATACTTACTTTTCTCCAGCGCCGGGCTCCCTCAGCGCTAGGGAACTCTCCTCCTCCTGCCGACGTCAGCGCCGAATGCCCATGCTAGGCAAGAGCCACGCGCGAATTCAAACCGCCGATAGGAAGCCCCTGCTGGGGCGAAACGCGTATCGGACTGACTCATCTACTATCAAGTTGAAGGTTCTCCTATTTTATTACCACTACCAATCTACTAAAAGAAGGACTAGGGACATCCTTAAAAGAGTCCCTCAGCGCTACTCATGAGAGCCATATGAATTTATTTGGCTCCATATTTGTGAGTATCTAAGATCCATAGATATTTACTCAATCTATTTTAGCAATATTACCCTATGTTGTGCTTTTTTTTGCAGAAACATCAGATGTGTTCCACCTATTGTATGTATTTGTTTTATATTGTTTCGAGTGGTATAAGGGGTTTCCACTTAGGTGGTTTATAGCATTTATTGCTAACACACTCTCCCGCATATTGTGTACTGTATCGCGGAAGCGCCTCTAGTGGCTGTCAGTGAGACAGCCACTAGAGGCTGGATTAACCCTCAGTGTAAACATAGCAGTTTCTCTAAAACTGCTCTGTTTTCCACTGCAAGGTTAACACTAGAGGGACCTGGCACCCAGACCACTTTATTGAGCTGAAATGGTCTGGCTGCCTATAGTGGTCCTTTAAGCTTAGACAGAAAAATATGCTACCCAAGACATCTAGCAATCCGTTATTAAAACATGAGAATTTTCCAATTGTTATTTTTTTTTTTTTTACAAGTTTCAAATAATTAGCACAGCATTTAAACAAAAACCTGGGTGCATTTTATAATTATAACACAAGCTGTGTGATTTTATCTTACCTATAATAAATATTCATATAAATATCAGAAAGTTTGCACTAGAAGGGAGGCAGTTAAGCAATATTTGCTGAACCAAAAATGTTATATAGACCAATACAGAGCAGGCATACGGGGGTTCTAAAACCAACGGAATGTCATGAAGATTCACAGTGCACATTATTAAATGATTAAAGGATGTAGTTTAAACATCTTATAGATTTACTGCAGAGAAAACATTTATTTATTCTAAATCTTTAGCAGATTCTGTAGAATCATATGCTGAACATGTGCAGGTAATAAATAACATAATAGTAGGCAAAATTAACATAGAGGGTTACATGGAATGTAAAAGCCAATAGTCTGGTGTGTATCATGTCCTGCATTTTCCTAGTGTATATCAGGTTTTGTGCTGTTTCTGGTGTGTATCATGTTCTGTGCTCCCCTGAGCATTCCTTGTGTTCTCCTGGTGTGTATGACATCCTGGGCTGTTCTGGTGTGTATCATGTCCTGCATTTTCCTAGTGTCTATCAAACCCTGTGTTCTCCTGGTGTGTGCCATGTCCTGTGTTGTTTTCCTTGTGTGTATCATGTTTTGTTTTATCCTGGTTTGAATCATGTACTTTGCTGTTTCTGGTGTGTATCAAGTCCGTGTTCTCCTGGTGTATCATGTCCTGTATTCTCATGGTGTATATCATGTCCTGCATTTTTCTTGTGTTTATCGAACCCTGAGTTCTCCTGGTGTGTGCCATATCCTGTGTTGTTTTCCTTGTGTCTATCATGTTCTGTTTTTTCCTGGTTTGAATCATGTACTTTGCTGTTTCTGGTGTGTATCATGTCCCATGTTCTCCAGGTGTATCACGTCCTGTATTCTCACGGTGTGTATCATGTCCTAAATTCCACCCATGCTCTATGTGCATTATGCCCTGTATACTGCTGTCATGCTCTATGTAGTTCTCCTGGTGTGTACCATGCCCTACATTCTACCAGAAAGTACCATTAATTAGGGAGTAAATCATTACCTTCATTCTGCTGGTGTGTATCACATACCTCCCAACAGTGGGAGGTATGAAACCTATACAGGGGGTGGGCGTGCCAGTAATGCAACTTGTGTCACTGATGACGTCCAAAATAGGCAGGGAAAGGGGGTGAAGCCATCCAGAAGCTAAGCGTGATTAAACACCCATTCCTGAAAGCTGGCCCCACACAGGGCAAACAATGCACAGTTCTGCTGAAACTCTCTATGCAATGGTGTTAGGCACCCAAACCATTCAACGTAGCACAGGCATGTCTAATCATGTGCTTGCATCGCGTTTGTGGGGAACAATTCCCGGGCGTCCCTAATCCAGTATTGCAGGACAAGGCCCACTATAGGGACAGTCCTGCCGGATCCAGAACTGTTGGGATTCCTAGTATCATATCGTAGGCTGTCCTACATGTGTTGTGTTTTGCTCTAGTGTTTTTTAGATGGTGTTCTGGATTGTATTTTGAGAGTTTCCCGTGTATGTCATAAATCAAAATAAACGCCCTTTAACCAGACCAATAGTCAACACTGCTAGGTCTGGTTTTAAATTACTTCTGTTACATAGTCATACAATTCACCGGAGTGAGATGTTATTAACTGTCTGTTTTAAAACATTGAGAAATTCTGGACTTGCGCAATCAAAAACAAACAATAAGCTGGAATTGATTTTAAGCTGTGATTAGGGCAGTTGATGGATAATGTCTCCTTTGTAATGTAACTGTTAGTGATGTGCTCCTGTCAGTAGAACATTTGATAGTGGACCCTGCTATCTCTGCCACTAAACAGTCAGTAATTTCCCGATGTGAATATGGCAGTTGATGAATGCTGCTTTATTTGTTACATGAGACCAAATAATCTCATGGTGTGACTATGACAACTGAAGGATGCCACTATCTCTGCTACATACAGTAAGTCATCTCCTGATGAGAATGTGGCAGTTGATGGATGCACTTTTCTCTATCACATGTGGGGAGGTAATCTGTTGTCAGTTGATCAATGCTGCTTCGTCTTTCCAATGACGATAAGTAAGGAATGGTTATTAGCATCAATGCTTTATGATGGAAAAAATATTATTTTCTCTTTCTAGGGCAGTTGACGGACATTGTTGTCTCTCTGATGGTAAGTGACTCGCCTCTTTCAATATTGCCATTAATGGTGAATGTTGTGCCACTCCCAATTGAGAATAAAGAACATTTAGTTGTCAATATAGATACTGTCTTTCCCTGAAAATAAGACCAGGTCTTATATTATTTTTTTTTAATCTTATTTCAGGGAAAAATGGTAGAAAGCATGTGCTAGAAAGCAGGTCTATGTTCGGGGGAATTCCTCTGAACATAGATTAGCTTACTAGCACATGGAATCCCACAAATCTCAGTTTGCACAAACTTCCCTGGATTTAGATTAGCTTACTGGCGCATAGGGCTTATTTTTTGGTTACTGCTTATATTACGAGCATCCTTCGAAAATAAGCTATGGCTTATTTTTGTTGGATGTCTTATTTTGGGGGAAATACTTGATAAAGACCACACTGGACAAAACATTGCTTTGCACATTCTGGTGACAATAAATTGCCTGAAATTGAACCTTTGGAGTTTCTTTTGAAGTATTACATTTGGGATTTGGTGCTGAACCTGGATCTGGTTGCACCCTGGTTCTAAGGTTGGAAGATTGAGTGCAGTTCCTGTGTTACATTGAAGATTATTTTGGGGGAAAAACAGTAGTATGTTTAATAGGGGACAGAAAAACATGAAATGAGATGGGTGAGCAGTGAGACAGTGATTTGCAGTGTAGATGGTTCCACCCCCCCCCTCCCCAACTTCCAGTTTATGTTATATAAAAAAACAAGAGCAAATTATTGACATTGTAAGGACTATTGATAAAGTGTGTGTTAGAAAAGAACTGGGTCTGTCACGATTATTTCTACAGTTTTTATTGGTGACTGGAGATGAAACTGGTTTTGACCAGGACATGACGCTTAATGAGGGTAAGTGGGTAAAATACAACAAATCTGGCAGGGCAGCTCACCGCCATCTTTAAACATCACCAGCCGCCACTTGTTGATTGAGAATATTGCTGTATCTGTCACGATAGCAAGCGAACAATAGTTGTTGGCTGTTAACCATCTGCTAAAACATAGTAAGTGAACCATTGTCTGTATGATATTAGGTATCATACCATAACCCGTACGTGCCAAAAGCATACGCACAACACCGAAAAGCAGTGAAATTTGCTGTTTGACCCTCAAGCACTCAAAGTGTTAAATCAGACTTGTGCAAATATTGTCTCAACACTTTGTTAATTATGTAAAACCTGCACTGCGATATTTCTTCAGATGATAAAAAAATTATAGTCCTGACTTTCCACATATTCTCATTACCAGAGACAAATTTATAGTATATTTGGAACATGCAGCCTGAACGTATACGTTAGATCATTTAATTTGAAGCTAAAACTAATTTTGTAGGACATTTTTAATTTTATGTCCACTACATAAATTAATGAATTAACCACAGTTCTCTTTATGATCTACTCCCTACTATAATTTTATAATGACTTATACAACAGCCTAGTGTAATATTAAATATGATTTTAAGACAATTACATGTCATTCACAGGGCATTTTAAAATGTTCTTTTCTTCAATAAAGTTTTACCTGTTACTTTTTAATTTAAATAACGTTTGTGAAAAATGTTCTAGTATATGTTATTTCAGAAACTTAAATAAGATTAATTTGTGAAACCTAACAACATGTATCCTATGAAAATAAAATTAATTCTAGATTATTGCAATGACTCTTGCAACGAAAACCAAACTCAATTAATGAATAATTCCTAGTGTTCTTGCATGTCACTAACAACAGAACAACACTCAAGTACAGGCGTCCATGTTTGTGGTTTTGATGTCACAGAACTGCCTAACCAATCAGAAAGTAGTATAGTCATAATATTTCCTTAACAACAAGGCGTATTTATTATCTTGGCAGGTATTATATGCGTGAAAGGTTAGCATAGTTAAACTTGGGAACATTCCAGATTTAACTGTAGACTCTTGTTTTCACAGTCAAATACTTGGCCTACTGTACAGCATATCATTCTGTGAGTGGAGGGGCAGGAATTGATAAGTTGCGGTTTAGACACCCATTTATTTCTACTGGAAGCCCTCCCTTTACTTTTACCATAAGATAAGGTAGCAGAAGAATAGCTTGTAGTTCTCAGGGCTATTCAACAGCAATAGGGAGATGTATGCTTCGTTGGGAAAATTTATCAGGATACTATATTCCTTTTGAATATTTCCAGTTTTGTTTTTTTTATTTACAAGAAATGCAATAGCCATGTGCAAATGAGCCACAGTTAATTTATCTGTTAATTGCATGAATAGCTCACTTGGTTCTTTAATGTCACTTTACTGAATTATATAACTGAATGAGATTGATATATAAAAGCAATACTATCCTAAAAGACATGAAGCCTATAGTGTTTAGCAAAACATTCTGGAATATCATCCTTACAGCTTGCTTTGACTCTGCTAACCAAACGTATGCAGATAGGCATCTCCCTTCTGTACTCATAAACACTGGTGACATTTTAATTGGCTATTTATATAAGTGACATTTTAAATGGCTGCAAGATAATAAAGATCAAAGGCACCCGTTCTTAAAAAAAGATTCTTCGGAATACATACTGTTGGCTAGTAGGTGATTTTGTTGGAGTGGGCTGAGTGGATGTGCACCTCCAAGACTCGACTGGCCTGACAACGTGACATGACCAATTCCATGTTGTGACCCACTTGTTGTGATTGGAGACTGAAGCTTTTCTTTATCCCATGACGATTCACTTCCCCCTGCAAGGACACACAATAATGTAGACTATCAAGTTGTGTCATTCACCCCTGCGTTATAGAGAAAGAATGATCCTACTTATTCAGATCTCTAGTCAACTTTCACCAATCCAAACACCCAAACAAAGCAACCCAAGACAAAATACCCTGTATACATTTCAAATATCTCCATCAAAATTATTGCTTTTTTGTATAGGCCTTATCATTATAGTGACACTGAAATGTTAATCCATTTATATGAATACAGCAGGATCAGAGAGCCATTAAAAATGGTGCCCTTTATAGCAATGTCATTGTTTTTTTGTCTTTGAAGGTTTATTACCACTACTTACTTTAATTGGCTTGGACCATTTTTTATATTGATACAACAGGATATTTTTTCATATATTGGGGCTGTTACACAGTCAACTATTTGTTTCGAAGTAAAAAAAATCAATCATTTATATTAAAAGGGTAGGTTTAAGTGAATTTAAAATGCATTTAAAAATACCTCCGTTACCATTATGCATCATGGAATGGTATGCAGAGGTTACATCACATCCTGTGTGTCAACAGTCTTTAAGTATTTGACAATCTGTTTGGCAGCACAGGAGGGTTCAAACTTTAAACCCTGCGATCATTTTTATTTACTGTATTATGAGGAAACCAAATCAGAAGTGATTATGTAAACATGATACCTTTCTCAGCTAATTCATGTTTTTAAATGCAAGATAGATCACCGCTGACCATTACCAGATGATGAAGGAATAAAGCTAATGAGAATACTGAAAGCTTGCAAACAGGACCATTAGCTAATCAATAAGCTTACCTTGTGCACTGATGAATTGTCTAAAAGAAAATGATTAACAGGATGAATATTCATCTATTCTTAATAAACTCATGTGCGACAATGCACAATGTTTCAAAAACCACTGCTTGTCAATGAGATCACGTGATTCCTTAGATGGTCTGATCTTGTGAGGTGGACAGTAGCCAATGTTTTTACAGCAGCAGTATAGAAAATGCGATCAGCATAGATGAACTATTTAATGTCTATCTATAGATAAAGCTGTTAAACTGTGTGTAACTGGAAAACAAATCGTAGTCAGCTTAGACAAACCCTTTCAATGCCAAACAATACATTTCATTAATATTCTTTACTTTTTTCACTGAATATATATATATATATATATATATATTAACCAGAGCACTATCCTTGTTTTAAGGAGGTTATTATTCTAAGCTTATTATTATTATTATTCTTTAGCATTATTTGTAATGTGAAATTTCCCCATACTGCTCACCTTTCCTACATGTCCCCCAATGTAGCTATTCAATGTGCAGTGTGGATTGAGGGTGAGCAAAAACTGGCAAAGGGCAGATGAATGCAGAGACTCAATGTCACTGCCAGTTACAAAAAAAATGGCTGAAACTGGGAGGCGGTGCTTGACTGCCATGACTGGAAGACATGTTCTATGAAAGCTCCGGGCACCTATGGGCAAAATGGAGGTTCTTTGGGTCACTGCTGGATCCTAATGCACCCTAAATTGACACAGAAGCTACCTTAGCCTGGGTTCGCCACACCTAGCAGCGATGAGCAATGTATTTAGTCAACACAGTCTTGGAGGGGGCTCAGAGCATTTTGTGTCCTGGTGCACACCTCAGAAGAGAGAGGCGGTCAATCTCCCACCTAGAGAAGCCTGAGCCGAGTCCATCACCAGCTGGTGTCCTGTTCCCCCTCCCCCCCCTTTGGACCAGTGGGGTAATCCAAGTACACACCCAAGAGGTCCCTGCAAAAAATGAGGGCACACAGCACCAAAGTAAAGCTGGCATCACGTGGCAAGCAAAATGGCAGTTGCCGTGTGCTCTTCTGACCACAGCGGTGGACAGTGGGAAGCGCTGGCTCCCTTTTAGGAGAAGTTGGTGGCTAGCATGCAAATCTCAGCACCTGCTGCACTGATTACTCACCCTCCTCAGGGTCTCTCACTCAAGACAGAGCACAGGGAAGAAAGCCCAACGGCCACACAAGGCAGAGACACCAATGGTATATTGCAGTGGTGGAGAGCGGGCAAAACCATTCATCACGTGTCCACTCAAGAAGGCCTTACTCTGCTGTAACAGAGGGGCGAATGAAGCAGCCACTTAGCCCTCTTACATATCTCTGACGTCTGCTACGTGGGACATTTCACCCGATGACCACTTCACCACAGCTAGACTAAGGCCTTCGCCAGAAGGGCATAGGTTAATGACAGACTGAGACTCCTGATGGCAGACTCACCACAGTCCCGATGCCTTTATGTCACATAATGATATTTCTGTTTATGTTTTAAGACACTCATTTCTACCTTTCACGTTGATCTGCTTCTCTCCATTTACTGCCCTTCTTACTTGGGGTCTTGCTTCCCAACCGCCTATTGCGGGGGCCTCATGGGTGTACTACCACTCTTTACATCTGCTTATTTTGCCTGTTTCAAACTAATCTTGCTTGCCTATATATCCAGTGCAAATGTAATGATCTACCTTCCTACTCTGTGACAATTTATATGCATTGTGTTAATCTTGTCTTCATTTTTACTTTAGAAACGTGCAGCTTCTCGTATAGTTTGCTAGATAACCTCTGTGTTTTATTATCTTGAATATGTATAATATCCATACTATATCGATGCATGTCAAAAATAAACAATTTTTTAAAATGGCTGCAACTGGAACCAAGACCTGACATTTAAGAAAAAAAAGAAAAGGTAAAAAATGGAGACCTACTAGAAACAAAACACATTGCCCGGAAGTAAGGGTACATGGGGGTGGAGGGCAGTGGATATAAAAAAAACCACAGCCTGTGACAGAGTCACTTTAAATGTTGAAAAAGTGGAAACACACAAGCTTGCTTTCTTTTTAATGAGTTCAGGTTTCTTTAAAGACCTTCCTTGTAATTCTGAGGTTCAGTCTATAAATCAAGACAAACAAATGAGATGGAGGTGAATTTTTTTATTTTTTTCCCCTTGCTTTTGTTATTATAGGGAGTTATTTTACCAACAGTATTTATGGTCCATATGTTCAATGACAGCAGAGATATATGCTTTGGACAGGTGCAGAGAATATTTAGAAGAGCTTAATAGCTTAGAAGATGCAGAAGGTACCAGCAGCCTCCCTCATTTAAATATATATTTTGCAATTAAAATTCAGTGTTCTCTGCAGGCTTAAGACAAGTACCATTTCTGAGAGCCCCAAAAACAGAGATAAAATTGGGTCTGTTAAAGTCACCTCATCTAAAATGATAATACAAGGGTTTATTTGCTAAACATGATCTGATTTGAGTTCTGACTTGCCAAATTTAGACTAAAATAATTAAATGTGATAACATTTCTCTAAATCTGCTGTTGTGGTCCTAATTTTATAAGCACGTACTCGACGGTTAGTGAGTATATTCCAATGGTATGCAAACAACATTGTTAAATTTAATATATTGTAATAAAAACCTTGGTTGTTGGATATATAGAATATTATTTCACTTTCTTTATTTAAAGGCTGATTAGAGAATAGCTATTAGCATACATTATGATATGCATACTATATGTTACATACCAATAAAGACTGAGAGCCTATATATGTATAGCTTGGGAGGGGAGTAAGGGGTAAGGGGAGACACAATAGTAACGGACATTTATCTCAATAGATTTACAATGTGTTAGAGTGAAACACTTTCTGTACAATGAGTTAGAAGGTTATGACCAAACATAAGTTACTGATAATGACAAGAAATATTTAACAAAAAAACTGTCTTGGAACCAATGTGGTTAAGACAAATAGGAGTTCCTAAAAGGAGTTCCCAAACACTTGAACTTACTGATGGACCGGGTACAGAACAAGACTAAAGATAAATTTGTAGACTTATAGGTTTATGTGCAGCCTATCAGAGTTAGAACCTGTGACATTTCTTTATCTAACTGGTTCTACGGTTTTCTACGTTTGAATATTGGAAAATTTATATCTTTTTTTACAATCAATAATTAAGGTGATATTTTAGTGAGTTCCTATTTCCTTGGAAAAGGTACACCGCTATATTCATCAAAGGCCCAAGCGACTGATTAAAATGACAGGTTCAATGTATTAAGGGTACTCATTCTACCAGTGCAGAAGAAGGTGTTTGTTGAATGTACCACCAAAGTATGGACCACTCAGCTAATATTACAGTCTAGGAATAGGCCATCAGGCTATTGCTATACATGTTATATGAGTCCTGTCCTGCAGAGCCTGCAGTGTTGGCATTTATTGAGCTATGATGCTATTTCAGCAATTAAGAAAGACATTGGTTATATCATACTACTAGCAGGAACCCCCACAACTCAAGCATTTGAAGAATTGTACCCTCTAGACTTGGTCACATCACAACGTAGAATCTGCTGTTGAAGAAAACTATGATTTACAGCAGGTTAAAGTGTCAAATTGGAAAGCTTAGTGATGGCTTTACTGGGTTAGATCCAAAAATGTATCAAGTGGTTCAGCAGATGTAATTACTGCTTAGCCCTGCCAAAGCATTAAAATGTGCCCATTAATTCTGAAATTCCCAATCTGTCCATCAGTCAGTCATACTTAAAAAATATGTCTGTCACTACTTAGGTGAAGTAATCTTTTCATAATTATGTAATGAAATGCTGAAAATATGAACCATGCTTTAAACTTTGTGAGAAAAGTTTACAAAAAAAGATAAAATAAATGTAATAGTATGTGTGTGTGTTTTCCAGATCATTTCTATCTTGTGTGGCTTTGTTCTTTGCAATGAGTAGAGCAACTCTAAATGCCAATATATAATTTGAATGTTTTTTTCTTAGCGCAGTGAAAGAGATAAGCAAATATAAGCACAGTCACTTTATATAGGAGAAACATGACAGTTACATTTGTATTACATATGCTATCAATATTGCACTGTGAAATAAATACAATTGAGTATACTGTACATAAAGTGAAATAGGATAATAAACCATTTGCATGGTAGTGCTCATCTAACAGCAATTTAAAGAATAAAGTCCAGGAATTAAATACAATTTTTATTTTTTTACTTTGATTGAATTTGTATTGTTTTATTTTGTGATTTATTTATTTATTGCCATAATGCCGATAGTACCGTTAGTTCAAGATATTTTAACAAATATTGTTATGTCATTCTATAACAATGTGATATATCGATATTTACCTAACCCCTCAAGCGTAGTTAGTGTAATATAGTTGATATATTTTTATATATATATTGAAATAATAGATTGGAACATACATTGCGACAAAAATATAAACCTTCCCTGCACACACCTGGGCTCACATCTTGATTGTTTGCCTATATTGTAAAAACATTTTTTTTTTAAATTAAAATGCATTATAATCTACAGATTAGGTACCCCACAGGAATGTAAACTAAACTAAACCCCATAAAGACTCAAATAATATCACATTTGTTCCATTAAATGGTAACTTTTCTGTTCTTTAAAGGGTTACTACAACCCTTCTATCTAAATACTTTGTTTTAATGAATAATGCTTGGAGCAACTAGCCACCGGCACACAAGTGCCAATAACTCATTATGTGCAGTGTTTCAAGCAGAAACACGGCACATACTCACTCCAACACCATGACCACTTCTAAAAGCACACGTGGTCATGGTGATTGAAGTAACCCTTTGACAAAAAATCCTCCCACTGTTCATTTCTGTCCTCCTGCATCTTTGCAGAGAGACTGCAAATTGCATCAGTTTTCCTGATTACCAAATTCCATGCACTCTAACAGTCGTAGATGGTGCAGCCCACAATGCCCTTACATAGTGCAGCTACTTAGAATAATTATACTTACGGTATATGGGCATCATGCCAACATATATACATTTGTCATATTCTGCTTGCATTTTCAGTTAGCGCTGTTATTAAAAAGGCCACCTGGTACCTTACATACACCAATAAACAGAGGATATGAGCATTTACACATTACTTGCTTTACTCATAATGTAAATGAAAAAAATGGTACTCCTGCTTTTTTGCTGATGATTCAGACTCAGTCTGAAATATTGCTATATAAGTAAAACCATATAATCTTGTTTTTTATACCCCAACTATTTTTGAAAATGATGAATAAAAAATATATAAATGAATAAAAAATATGTGATTGTACACAATGTATATGTCCGAGATATCCTTTGAATGCAATGTTTTATTTTAATTGCAAATAATCATATGTTACATTATCACTTTTAATGAAAAGAACTCGGGAGTGAAGGGGTTAAGATATGTATTACCTACATATAACCTTGCAAAAAAAAAAACACTCGAGTTCTCCCAATTATGAACTTGTAGCACTGAAGGGTTAGGATTTTAAATAAAGAAAACATTCAGGGTTATGAACCTGGCAGATTGTAGACTAGGTAAAAATGTGCAGCAAATTTCAAAGTATAGAAATCACATGAACTGAAAAACCCCAAAGGTTGCACTGGAATAATAATAAATGATAAGGGAAATGCAGCTGTGACCTGAGAAAATGTGCATGGAGAACTGCAACTGATAGTATATCATCGTAGCTGTGTACATGGACGTATTAGCGGCATTTGGGCGGCATTTTCCAGGGGGCGGCAAAAAAGCCCCCAAATGCCCAGGCAAATGTCTTGTTAGCCTGGTGGCTAACTGACAATCCGGTCGGTCAGAGGGAGCACTTTCTTCTGAGTTCTCTGCTGTGTGTCTCTTAGTGTGTGTGTGTTAGTGTGTGTGTATGTGTGTGTGTCTGTTAGTGAGTGTGTCAGTTAGTGGGTGTGTGTGTCTGTTAGTGAGTGAGTGTGTGTGTCTGTTAGTGTGTGTGTCTGTCAGGAATTGTGTCTGTTAGTGAGAGTGTATGCGTGTCTGTTAGTGAATGTGAGTGTCTGCTAGTGGCAGTATGTGTCTGTTAGTGAGTGTGTATGTATGCTAGCTAGAGTATGTGTGTCTGTCAGTGAATGTGTGTGTGTGTGTGTGTGTATTTAGAAGGCGGGGCAAGGGGGAAGGGTGAGGTGGGTAGTGACTAAGTTTTGTCATGCCTAGGGCAGCACAAAACCAGGATACACCACTGGCTGTGTGCAATGTGAAACGCTCTATGTTTCTGTCTCTCTGCATGCTATAGAACAGGCAGAATGCTCTTTGATATATGTTTTGACATCATATCTAAATGTCTGTGATACTGTATTGTGCTTGAAAGACAGCAGAGACTGGAGGTCAGGCCAAAGCAAGGACAGATTTGCTAAACATTTGAGCACCAGGATTTGTGCCCTGCCATGCCCAGCCTAAATGTAACAAAACAGGGGTAGGTTTAGAGAAATAACAATTGGGGGGAAGAATGACTAACAATTTGGATCCCAGTATTAACCATAATACCGTTTTAGTAAAGATTCTGATTATCATTGCAAGGTTCTGCCAACACTGTAAGCATAAACATTCTACATCAATTATAAAAGTCACAGTTATTGTAGTTCTTTATTAATACTTCCAACACTATTCTCAATAATGCTTTGAAATAATGAAATATCATTGCAGCAATAATGAGATATTATTTCGCTTCGAAACAATCTTGGATGAAACACAAATTTCCTATTTAGACAAATGCGTCTTGATATCCGTCCTTCTTGTCGAGCGCTCCACTCAGTTTAATTGCTCTGTCTGGGTGTCCTAAATAGCTGCTACCTTGATTATGTTTTGAAAAAATATTGACAGCTTGAATCCTCATACCAATGCCCAGTAACAAATTCCAAATGTTTTGTCACATTTTTTGTGAGCAATACCATCTGCCAGAGGTGGCATTTCATGGCTGTTTACCCTGACTCCCTCCAAGAATTCATCTGCCATTGCTTAATGCTGCTTGAATAAAGGGGATTAAGACTCTGATGCAACAGAGACTATTGATAATTTGGTATAATTGGGAAGAAATGAAGATAAATGAGGTTGAGGATGGAGAGGCAATTAGTTGTAACGCCAGTACAGCTGTGTTCCCGGCCCAGCTCCCCTGGCCTTTACTTCAGTAAGGTACGTGCAAATTAAACATAATGACAAATATATCCCTCCCCTAAGTACTAGCTGTTTGGAAAAAAAATAAACTTAAACAGAGAATTTGTGGTGACTGCTATTGTAGCAAATGGGAAATTCACTCTGTAATAAATAGGAACAGATTAGCCTAAACCCCTATATTATGAGAACCCAGGTCTTCAAATGGGGTTCATAATATCAAAACTGAGATTAATAAAGACTATAGCAATATCAAATTAGTAGTGTCACTATTTGAGAGTGAATTGTGAATTCTCGTTAAATGTACACATGAGTTTCTATTCTTTGGCATTTTCATTATTTGTTATGACAGGTGATTTTACTAGGCTGGGGGAAGATTTAATGTATTGCACTTAACTCAGATAGTGTGAGCCAGAGTGTGCATTAATAAACAGGAAGTACAAGTGCATACAGGAATGGCCCCCCAAAAACTGATCTATGACCTGCTTTACAAAAATATGTGGTTATATATTAAAGGGACAACACTTATAGCAGCAGTTTTGGTGTTTAGATCATGCCAATGCAGTCTCACTGCTAAATTCTCTGCCATTTAGGAGTTAAATTAATTTGCTTATGCAACCTTAGTCACGCCTTCCTAAATGTGATTTACACAGCCTTCCTAAACACTTCCTGTAAAGTAAGATCTAATGTTTATACTTCCTTTATTTTAAATTCTGTTTAATTTTGGATTTGTTAACTCCTGCACTCTTAATAGATTGGTAGACCTTGCAGGAGTGTCCTGTATGTGATTAAAGTTCAATTTGAGAATACATGATAAAAAGTCAGCTACTATCTGATTAAAGTTAGACCATTTTTTTCACGCAGGCTGTGCGTGACTCAGCTAGGGGAGGTGTGACAAGGGCTACATAGACAGAAACAAAAGTAATTTAACTCCTAAATGGCAGAGAAATGAGCAGTGCTGCTTCAGAGGAATAAGCTATACATTCAAACTACTTGATTAAGCTAAAGTTGTTTTAGTGACTATAGTGGTTCTTTAACCCCTTAAGGACCAAACTTCTGGAATAAAAGGGAATCATGATATGTCACACATGTCATGTGTCCTTAAGGGGTTAAGCTTGGAATTGTGGATAATGTGCAAGAGAATTACAAAGTAGTAAAAGTAGCTAAAGGTAAAGAATGTTACGATTTATGCAATTTGTAGTTTAGTAAATAACACCAACAAATTGCTAATTACACAATTTTCCTCTTAATTTACAGAAGTGTGGTTAAAATGATGATGTTGCGACCTAGAATACCACAAAATCACTAGCAACATAGAAAAATATTCTTTCCTATAACACGTTATGCAGAAAGTTACTTAGAATCAAATGTTTTGTGAAAATGACTTGATCTGCTAACTGCATGTGATGTTTTCAACTAATTGCAGTGTCTCAGTGTCTGTCCTCAGAGCTATGGGTTCCCAAAATCTGCCCTCCGGTCTCAACAGCTGTGATCATGAATACAGGTCGATCAGTCTGTGTCGTAGTAATTCCAAAATACCCACCTGTACTAATGAAAGAACCAACTGTGCTCAAGCAAATTCAACCTTTTAAAGATATACAACTGAGAAGACTAGCTACTCACGCTGAGAATGTATGATCTAAGCTGCATCAAGGAGAACATCTACTATGTGGTTAAATGTCAGAAAGTGACAACCCTACTGAAAACTATATTATTGTTTGGAATGAATGTATCCAATTACACACGAAGCTCTAGAATGCAACAACAGAGACGTTTCTATTCTGAAGTTTGATTTCCTTAATTAAATGTCTCAGTTAAAAAAAAATTCCAACTGTACCATCTTAAACACATACATGTAATGAGATGTTAAAGGAACACTATAGTCACCAGAACAAGTACAACTTATTGTATTTGTTCTGGTATGTCCCTTCAGGCTTTTTGCAGTAGAAAATGCAGTGTTTACATTAAAGCCTAGTGATAACTCCACTAGCCACTCCTCAGATGGCTGCTAGAGGTGCTTTCTGGGGCAGTGTTGCACAATGTGTAGCACTGCCTTTCAGTGTCTTCACTCTTTGCAGGCAGACACTGAACTTTACCTTATAGAGATGCACTGATACAATTCATCTCTATGAGGAGATGCTGATTGGCCAGGGCTGTGTTTGAATGATGCTGGCTCTGCCCCGATCTGCCTCCTTGACAGTCTCAGCCAATCCTATGGGGAAGCATTTTGATTGGCTCAGACCACCGCTTCCAATGATGTCAGCAGACAGCAGGCAGGTCAGAGGCAGACAGGGGCAGAGGCAGCAGCTGCAGACTTAAATAAATGTAAGATTTTATTATATTTAGAGGGGCAAGGGTTTGCCAGGGAGGCTAGATGATGGTTTTAACAATATAGGTTCAGGAACACATGTTTGTGTTCCTAACCCTATAGTGTTTCTTTAATAATCACTGAAAAAAGATTTGGGTCAACTATATTAAATAAAAATGTTTCAACCTTAATATTGGATCACTCAGAACAGATTTAAAAAATCATTCTAAATATGTTTTTGGTAAAGGGACATGACATGCAGTAAGTGGCATTCAATTTTTGAATGTTATATACATAATGCATTCAAATTTTTTTGCAATAAATAAATAAAAAATGAAAGAAAAAAATGTGGCTCTTTAAACGTTAAACATCAGTATTTGCACTGGCACGCGAAGAAGACAATCCCAAAATGGAAAGAGACTCAACTAATCATCAGCTTCACATTCTCATTATTCTCTTTATTGTTGTCCCATCCATCAGGAATTTATGGGATATACATGATATGTATGCACATTTTACTAATCATTGCATCTATAAATCATGGTGAGCTGTTGCAGGAGATAGGAGAACTTTATGCATAATGACCTATGTAAATGGTGCAAAGTTTTACTTTTAAGATATATAGCATAGTTTTAAATAATTATCACACATTAAACGATCATCTCCCCCTACGTCAGCTGGCGGGGGAGACCCAATGCTTTCCTATGGGGATTTTGGCAACGCTGGAGGTCCTCACATAGCGTGAGACGTCCAGCGTCGCTGAAAACACTTTTCGTGTTCTATGAACATGGAAGTCCCTCTAGTGGCTGTCTAGTAGGCAGCCACTAGAGGAGGACTTAACCCTGCAATGTAAATATTGCAGTTTATGAAAACTGCAATAACTACACTTACAGGGTTAAGGGTAGTGGGAGTTGGCACCCAGACCACTCCAATGGGCAGAAGTGGTCTGGGTGCCTGGAGTATCCCTTTAACATTATTACACTGGATGTCAATCAGACAACTGGTCCTTTTTACTTTCTGTTAGTTTAGTGGAGCTAAACTCAAGTTGCAGCAATTGCTCAGAGCACCTGCCTTGCAAAAACCTCTTGTTTGGCTGCATAGGGATGCCCTCACCACCCTTCCCCACCCCTGGATACAAAGGGCATAATTAGATGTGTGTTTTTATGTATTCGGGGATTGGAGTGTCCCGTTAAAGTAGAGAGCAATCTCCAAAATTAATTTATTAAAAATGTTTCTTTTCCTACCTTGCGGTATTTTCAATATCATAATAGTTTAAACAAAATAACAAGCTATTCATGAATCAACATAAAATATTGCTAACACGGGGATTAGGCGCTCACTATAGTAATAGGCTAGAAGGTAAAATTGGGCAGCAGTAACCAATACAAGGATTCCCAACCTTGTGATAAAATGGTGTCGACAGAAAAGGGAAGGAAACTGCGCCCTAGAAAATGTAATACAAAAAAACGTATACGTACACAGGTCTTATTGTGAAGATATAAATATACAGTTGACCTCAAAAGATAAAAAGACATAAATGGATAATTGTGCAATAAAATAAGTATAATGGGTCTATGTATGAGTGCTTCTAAATGGTCACACTCACATTTACCAGAGCTAACTCAGAGCTCAGCTGTTAATACGCATGGACGGAACAATCCCCGTCTAAGGATATGTGCAGCAGTCGGCGTCTTGGTGGTCTCAGGCAGATTATATATCAAGAGACATAGAAAGATCCAATAGTGCAATATATAATGACCAAATAAGTAAAATGAGGTGTAAAATAACGTACTCACATTCCGTAGCATATTTACATAATATGAAAGTGTGTTAAAGGGAAACTATAGTGCTAAGAAAACAAAGTTGTTTTCATAGCACTAAAGTGAACTACAGCGTCCCCCTGCCTCGTCAGCCTCCCACGTCAGCTGGCTGGGGAACTTAATACGCATGAGCGGCGAGCGCCTTTGCATTAGAACTACCCCATAGGAAAGCATTGCTCAGTGCTTTCCTATGGGCTTTTAGATGATGCTAGATGTTCTCATGCAGAGCGGCACTAGAGTTAACCCTGCATGGTAATTATTGCAGTTTAACAATTACTGCAATAATTACAATTGTAGTGTTAAGGGGACTGGAAACGATAAGCTGAAGTGGTCTGGGCATCTACATGTCCCTTTAAAAAAATTTTTATATAATATATCAAACCACAGAATTTTGGAAATCTCCATGGCTATATGTGTGGGACATATCAAGTGAAGCTGTTGGTGGGCACCCTTTCTACATTACTCCACATTACTCACCCACCACCATACATGGTGTGCCAATATAGCAGGGAGCATGAGACACTTCTAGTTAATAAGGAGTCTGAAGGGTCCCCTCTATTCATTATTTAATACCTTACCCAGTGACATTGGGTATTGGATAAGACAGGTATATGCAGCCATTCCATTAGCTGGAACCAAAACATTTATCTTTTACCCTCAATCGCCATACAGTGCACTGCCCATCTCAATAAGGAATATTAGGGAGACCCTACATTTTACTAGTGTATTCTTTTTTTTTTTCATTCCCTATTTCACCAACAGTGCACCAGTTTGGGAAATCAACTTTTTCCAGCGATATAAGTACCCTTAACCCCCTAAGGACACATGACATGTGTGACATGTCATGATTCCCTTTTATTCCAGAAGTTTGGTCCTTAAGGGGTTAAAGCGTTGCTCCAATCACTATGATCACTCCAGTGATTTGAAGTGATTATGTTGCAAAATATCTGTATGTACAATCTCTCAACAAGAAACATTGCAGGTAAGGAGATATGTGCTTTTGCTGCTGGAACTGTAAGTTCAACAAAAAACAAACTGGCACCTCGGTTTTCAATTCACTGCAAACTGATTTCTAGTGAATAAACCGATGTGTGTCTAATTGCAGGTTACATTACCTTTTTGGCACTTAGTAAATAACACTGTACCCTGAATTTTGATGCACTGGCCATCTAGCGTCATGACATTCCCAACTAATGAGTCTAAATAAATTTACATTAATCCTCTCGAATTTCATGAAATTGTCGGCATATCGTTGGACGTTTTTTTCTTTTATTTATATTTCTGTTTGTGTC
The DNA here is from genome assembly GCA_933207985.1 of Pelobates cultripes. Taxonomy (NCBI): domain Eukaryota; kingdom Metazoa; phylum Chordata; class Amphibia; order Anura; family Pelobatidae; genus Pelobates; species Pelobates cultripes. Next base: position 27,102,426 of record OW240920.1, on the reverse strand, counting down.
TAACTCTGTTACAAAAACAAAAATGTTACAAATTTTATCGACTGACCGAAATGTACCAGCTTTTTGTATTTATGATGCAGGGGAAATAAAATCAATGTGAAAAAAAACAAAAAACAGACTTTCCTAGAAATAGATCTATTTGCATTGTGTGTTTTCTTTAAAGGTTGTTTTCCTTCCTATTTTAATCATCCTCTTTGTTCTTTGCACACTTGTCATGTCAATAAAATGAAAAATGATATAGATTTAGGAGGATAGTGGTCTCAGTGTAGCATCTCTCATATTATTATTCCAGTATCATCTGGTACAAAGTCAGAGCAATTCCCACATCTAATTACAAACAGGATTTCAGAGTCATTAAACAAAATACATTTCCATTAGTGCTGCTGTAAGAAGATAGGAGGGAAATGAAGATTAGTTCATACCGCACCTCTACTTTAACTCACTGGAACAAGACTTTTTCTGTTTTTATAAATAATCCATTTCTAAAATGTCAAAAAGATGTCTGACAATGGAATCTGTAGCTGAAATTTAAATTGAATCTAAATTTGTTTATTTTGTTTATTAGCATTTGCTCTAAGAACAATATACCATAACGCTTCGTAAGCAGTTGTACGGGGCCTTCAGAATGAGCATGTTCTTCGATACGTCACTGATACAGTTGATGGATAGCACAAGAAACGTGATGCCCTGAAAATGTCTAGTTCATATGATGCAGTTATGAAATCTCTAGTCTTGTTGCAATGCATTTACTTTGGTTTTCCCTAAATTAAAAGGTTAATCCAGGCTTGGACCCCGTGCTCACTGGGCCTAGAGAGGTATCGTCTACACCTCACTGATGAGGCCCAGAGAAGGTCAAAATAGTAGTCGGGAGTTGCTGTATCCCAGAGGGAACTTTCAGATCTGGACTGCCTTTATGGGTGGGGTTAGTCTGATGTGTAAATAGTAAAAGGTTTCTCACTAATGGACCCAGTGAGCAAAAAAAAATTTGAGATGTGATTGGGGACTAAAAGAAGAGCAAGGTATTGAGGTTTCTCTAAGCTTTTGCCCGTTATCAGAATTCTCATATTCTCAGATTTCTTAAAGTTCAGAAATCAAGTGGTTTATTATTGATGAATCTTGCAGCATATATATGCTATATACTGCCTGCCAATCAGAATGGGACCAAGATTCCTTTACAGGAAAACTTGGATCTGAATTCTATCTTTAAATAAAGACTAATAATGAAGGCTATAATAACAAAGATGTACAACGTTCCTTAACTAGGTGATATTTTTTTAGTATGGAAAGTAGGTTTTCAAGCCCGGCACCCCTAATAGTAAATAATTTTTGAACAGTTTAACAATGAATGAGAGTCCTAGCCCTCTTGCAGCCTGGCCCCTCTATGCGGCTTAGTTTAGTGCTTCTGCATTTGCAGTGATAAGCTGAGAGTCGGTTGCGAGCTCTCCTTCTATGGGTGCACCTGAACATTTTATACAAAACGGACTGTTCTAGTTGAGCTTACACGTGTTCTAAACGGACACACCAACTGCAATTAGAAATTTACCTGTTTGTAATTCTGAAAATGTGTGAAAATGTCCACGCTTTTCTTTCTAAGCACAGTTTAAGATGGGATTTTTCCCATTAATTTTTAAAGCATAGTTTCCAGCTAGGGTTGACAAAGTCACTAGCTATTCCTGGACACAATACACAGGTTAATTGCAAATTGCAACACATGAAAGTGCTGCACTATAGTATGTAGCATTCATATACTGCAGGATGGCACTCTTCTTTTGGGGTGATTCATTACAAACTGAATGGAAAAAAAAATATATCCAGACACACCTGAGGTTTCTTCTAAAAGGCAGTCTTTATTGAACAAGGAAGTAGAGACCACGTTTCGGCTTCTCTCTGAGCCTGTATCAAGCCTTATCAGACTTGTTTTAAATAAAAGACTGCCTTTTAGAAGAAACCTCAGGTGTGCCTGGATATTTCTTTTTTTCCATTTGATATCTTCAGGGATTGTCCCTCCCTTTCTGGAGCACCCTGCAGGAAGTATTCCCCCCTTTTTTAGTGTGCTCATTTTACTCTTGATTTTTTTTATTTTTGATATTTTTTTAAATTGTTGCAAATTCAGTGTAAATTCAGAATACATTTCAAACATAACGCTAAAACAGCTTAACTGAAAACATAGCATATTACTGAAGATTGCTTTCCATTGTATTTCAGTGTAAAATTTGAGATTTTAAACTGCGTTCTGAAAATTCACTCTATAGTAAACAACCCATTTCACTTTTGTGACAGACCACTTGTCAGGACAGGAACACTGCTCTATTTTTCATTTTTCACTAATGATGCAGTGTATCATCACCCAGCCTCCTCCCAGCCCCTACTTTCATATCTCTACCGTTAGGAGCTCTAATAATAATGTTTATTTACCTAAACTTTGCTTTTTTGGCTGTTATGAATATGGATTTTAATCCACTATATTTAGAAAATAAACCCCACTCTGTCCTATATGATGCAGTTTTAAGGGGCCCAGAACTTGTACACCCAACAAATGTCTCTTAAAGTAAAGTATAGTCATAGGCAATTGATGACAATCGGCTATTCTTAGAATTCCCAACATGTCCATTCACTCAAAGGGTGGTTGAGAATTTTGGGAATTGTACTTCAATAAAAGCCATAGTAGAGAGGCTATTGACCAACTCGTTGCTTAGTGCATTTGCTGTGATAACTTTGCTCACCTTTTGACACTCAGCAGAATAACTGTGTCCATATTTAGATGTTTGGATTACTTTGTGGTTGTGTAATGTCTCAGAAAATTATTTCAAAGAATGTGTTGATGGAAGAATGCAGCTCTGTCAATAAAACCAACAGTTTGTGTGTCTAAGAGCCATGCCCAATGCCAAATTTGTGGCAATGTAAGGGTGCAGCGCAGCGTAGATTACACATACCAATGAAGATAGGCTCCCAAAAGGAATGAGACTTCTCGCTGCGGCAATCCTAAAATTACTCTGGCAGCTGTACGTAGACTTGTAGAGCAGGCTGTCAGCCAGGCCAGATGCAAAAATGTTATCTAATCAGCTATTATTACATTATGAGCTTTGCTACGTGCCAAATGCATATTTGTATAAGTAGTCCGATAACTGCTGGGACAATGGGGGTAATATACAGAGATTCATGTTTACATATACACTGTACAGATTAAACAATTGTTGCTCAATCACTACATGAAACATGCATTCGGACATTCAGGAAAATTGTCTAATGATTGCAACTCATGGATTAAAAAATAGGCCCGTCACCCCGATCATTGAGTGGCTGAGGATAGTGGGAATTGTAGACAAGCAGCTAGAGTCAATTTAACATCTTACACTGCTAAACAATACATCAGCAAGACCTATGTTGATTGGATCCATGAGCAAATAGCATTACTCGTCATGTAATTATATTTTGTAACTACAAAAAGAACAGCGCATGGTCAATTGACCATGTGCTCATGTGCACTGCGGGGTTGAAAGTGTTAATGGTGCTGTGAGCCGCATTCACTCGCACTGCGTCATGAGAGCATCGGCTTTGGTGCCAGCAGCAATACCCTAGTGGTCAGCTGTTATTTTAAGTGTCCACACATTCACTGTTCCGATTGGAGAGCTAGTCCGCGAGGACATTTTTCGGTGGGAATAAGCCTATTATATAAGCCATCTGAGGTAACAGCTTGGGGCTAGCGGAACCAATAGTGAACTAGGCGTCTGCGACTTTGTGCTGAAGCTGCTTCCCCACCCTCCCTCCCTATTTTATATTTTTGTCGTGGTCTTTTATTGGGGTAAGGTCATCTGCCTATTCAATTGGGGGCTGGACTATGTGGTATTGGTTTTTGATATGTTTAAATTCTGGCTATTTAGGGCAGAACTATGGTGAGTCATAAGTTAAATCTCTGGGTGGTTTTGAGATCGGAGATTTTCAGTTACAAGTTACCTGGTTTTCAAAGTGAGTTAAGTTACTGTTACAATGTGTTTATAAACTAAAAAAAAAGATTACAGCCTTTTCTTCCACATTTCTGTCTTGGTGTGTTTATTATTACAATTATAATTATATCTGGTTTGTTATGTATATGGTTTTAATGCTAACACCTGCAGGGCACATGCCAGACTACGCATTGCCTCCAAAGCTCTAAAATGACTCAGTGAAAAGATGCTTACATTTTAACTTTAGATATGGCTGTCAAAATCAAGCATTCTACACCGTCTCCTCTACAGCTAATGATGATCCACACTAAATGTCTAAATCAAATGCTTCTCATTGAGCATTGAGAGCAAAACTCATGCCGAAATCTTCTCAAAAAGATGAGTAATTGTAGGGATTCATATAAAAACTATATACTTTACAGCTGTAATTTTTTTTTTAGCTTATAAGTATGAATTTTTTATGTGTCCTTCTGGAGGCTGGTCCATAGGGACAGATGGGCAATGCCCCAAAGGTTTTTGTTGCAATGAACAACATAAAAGCTATTGGCATGGTACAGACTAATGATAGGTGTGTTGGTTTTTTTATGAATATTATCCTATTGATAGCTGGAGATGCTGCCCAGAGGCTAAGAATCTAATGTCAAGATTTGAAGTACCGTATATTTGAAAAAATTACCCATTCTCTGGGAATAGACCCCTCAGCCATGCTCGTACAGGAATTAAAATGTCACTCATTGGCTTTGCATTGAGTCAGCAGGTTAAGTATGCCATAAAAGACAGGCGTGCATATTATCCTGTATTTTGGGGTATTATTAACAGCTTCTGGGGTTGAGAAGGATTATTTGAAAGTGGTTGCTACTTCCTTATATTCATGTATCTATAGACCTGTGATGTTGAACAGGGCATGACGTCTCATTCCATGGGTGTTATCTTAAGTACCCCCATCTTCAAACCTCATAAGCCACTGATTGCCTACTAAAATGATGACCTGCTATATAAAACTATTGTGAACTAAGTTATTGTGGCGTAGCCAAACACTGGATGAGCCTGAGTGATTTCCGGTATAAGCTGTTTAGTAAGTGGTTGTTTTAATTTCTCATTAAATAAGATTTATATTTTATAACCCTCCAGTATCTGCCAGAATACTCATGAGCATGATAGGAGTTATAGTCTAGCAGAGGCAGGTAAATTTTGCACTCAATATGACGGAACAATAATTCCCAGTAGAGTGACTTGTGTTTGTTTCACTCTGACCACTCTTAAAGTTTTACTTTTCCAGGCGATTGAAGGTGGTATGAAGTGTTTTAATCACGATCCCCAATTAAAATAAAAATAGGTCACGTGGACCAGTCTTTTTGATTTTAAGAGTATTGTCTTTGAAGATTTCCATATTTTTAGATGAAAAACATTTAGAGAAGCTAAGCCCGTTTGTAGTATCACGTGAAGTATAATCTTATAAAAACACATATATTGTATGTAAGTTTGTGATCACATGAGTCTTATTATGCTTTACTTAAATTGATTTTAAATTGTCAATGCTCTTAACAACAAATTAAATGCTTCTTACATTTGGACCAGGGAACAACTAAAATAGAAGTGCAAAACTAGAACACAAGTGCAACTCATATCAAATTTCTAAAAGTATAATTCAGAAGAGGATCTATATTTGTAACGATGGGATAAAGAGATAGTGTAAGGGTAGGGTAAAGATTACAGGGACATTATAATCACCAAAACATCTTAATGAAGCAGTTTTGGTTTATAGATCATGCCCATGCAGTTTCCCTGCTCAATTCTCTGCCACTTAGGAGTTAAATTACTTTGTTTATGCAACCCTAGGCACACCTCCCTGCATATGATTCACACAGTCTTCTTAAACACTTCCTGTAAAGAGTCATCTAATGTTTACACTTCCTTTATTGCAAATTCTGTTTAACTTACCATTTCTTATCCTGTGCTCTGTTAATAGCCTGCTAGACCCCTCAGGAGCCTCCTGTATGTAATTAAAGTTTCATTTACAGAGCAAGAGATAAATATTTTGAAAACAAGTTAACAGCTGATGGAAAATGAAACATTTTTTCTTCATGCAGGTTATGTAAATTACAGCCAGAGAAGGTGTGTATTGGGCTGCATAAACAGAAACAAAAGTTATTTATCTCCTTAATAGCAGAGAATTGAGCAGTTAAATTGCAGGGGCATGATCTATACACCAAAACTGCTTCATTAAGCTAAAGTTGTTATGGTGACTATAATGTCCCTTTAAAGAGTAGATAAAGATTAGAAATTACTTTAAATCCACTTTCCTTAAAAGATGCAACATGATGATGTAGTTCCTGAGAAGTAGACTTGGAGATCTGAGAATGTATGCAAGCGGCCCTGTCACTTCTCAGTATTTCTTAAAGGGACACTCCAGGCACCCAGACCACTTCTGCCCATTGGAGTGGTCTGGGTGCCAACTATTCTTAACCCTGCAAGTGTAATTACTGCATTTTTTTATAAACTGCAATAATTACCTTGCAGGGTTAACTCCACCTCTAGTGGAGGGCACTTCCTGTATTATAGCACAGAAAACCTGTGCTAGAGTGTCGCTGGACATCCTCACGCTGTGTGAGGACCTCCAGCATTGCTAAAATCCCCATAGGAAAGCATTGAAAAGCATTTTCAATGCTTTCCTAAGGGGAGCTCTAATGCGCATGTGCGGTGTTGCCGCGCATGCGCATTAGGTCTCCCCGGCAGGTGGGTGGGATCAGTCTTGCCCGCCGGCCAACGTAATACAGAGGAGGAGCTGCAGCGGAGGAAGAAGTAAGTCACTAAAGGGGTTTTCACCCTTTCATCAACCGGGGATTGGGAGGTGGGAGGGAGAGGGGACCTGCAGTTTTCCTGGCACTGGAGTTTCCCTTTAAAGATATAATCTTTATAAAATACTATTGCTGACTGCAGTGGAATTACACTGAAATTCCAATGCAATCCAAAGATACCATAAAACAAAGTATGGACTACTTTGTCTTATGGACAAGCCTGAAGTCGACAACAGTTGACAAAAGGTGGATCTCTGCCATCAACTTTTATATCATTTTAGCAGTTGTCAAAAGTGACTGCTTTGAAATTTCTTTTCACTGATCACAAGACGTAATCTTTGGAGCCTCCCATGGTATTGAGTTGCTCACCTGTGCGAGAGTCCAGCAGTAGCATAGTACCAGATGGAGAGCCAGTACCATGGATGAAGATGGCAGTGGCCAAGAAGGACAGCTTCAGGTAAGTAAATCTACCATTCACTGTCACCTTTGGGGTGACAACTCAATCTGCTTTAAACGTGTACATGAAAGTCTCACAATAATGCTATGACACATGAAAGGATAGCAAAAATTCATGCTCAGACCCTATGACTTGGATCTCAATAAAAATGATCTTCAAAACCCACTGTGTCCAACCAAAAAGCTACCATTGATGTGATTCAAAAATATTTTTAGATTGTTCTGGTACTTGAACGTCCGGTCAGAAATGTAGTGCCATTTTATAATTAAAACTAAGAACACTCTTTAAACCATGTTTCTTATTTAGGTCGGAAATTGGGAAAAAACTACTATTTATAAACACATAGTCAACGAGGGTCATTGTTAGGAAGTAGCTCTACAAGTAATATTTAAAACAGATTACAACATTTTTACCCTTGTGTTGTCAAATGTGTCAAAGAGAAGAATTTCCTTGGAATAATTCCCTGAAATATTATTATTGTAGCACATTGGCCGTGGCAATAAAATTTAGCATCAGTGATATCGCTGATATCTTTGCAAAAAATATGTGTCAATTTAAATCTACACTTCATGCAGAGCTAAAACATAAAAAATAGCATTATATTAAACATTGCCTTGAGGTTCAGTAACTTCTATGACATTCGAAGAAGTGAAGAAAAATATCCAGAGCTTAAGTCTTGTCATCTTTACTCTCGTAGCAAAATAACAACCTAGGCATCTTAGTTCTCCAAGTAAAAAAAGCAAACTCTTCTGACATCTGAAGCACTTGATAATATGGAAGAGAAAAAGTAAGAAGAAAAAAATGCTGACCGTGTAATAGCTGGGTTTTCATAGTGGGTGTAAAACATGAAAGGTTACAATATGGATCTGTGCCTACGCGTTTCTTTTCAAGTTCTGAAGCATCCTTCTGCCTCTGCTAACTCGGCAATCATACAGCTGACAGATTTCTAGGTTTCCTTAATAATGCATAGGATTTTCTTTTAACATGTCAGTGCAAAAGTATCAATTCTGCCCCTGTGTCGGTTGTGATGCTGATTTTCTTTGACAGCATTCCATTAAACCAATGATTTTTTTCCTTTCCTGATGGCTCCTTAAATATTCCTCTGAGTGATGTATTTGTGTGGTGCTTTTTTAAACAGATTTTGAAAGATGTTTGCATTACTGAGTGAGCATCAAGCCAGGTAGTGTGATGCAAAGCAAACTGGAACATTGTTTGCAAAGAAAAAAAAAATCTGTCCATGACTGTGCGAATGCCACAAGGCATTGCATTTCCCCCGTCCCTTCTCTTTTGTGCCTCGGAGAATCTTCTGAACTGGAAATTAGTCAACAGAAGAGTTTACATGCAGTTTTGAATTTGGACTTCCTAAGGAAATACTTAGCACTGTTTGATATCTCACAGGGGATCGCAAGAAAGCATTTACTAAATCATGCGTGGTAACTCCAAGTTTCTACAAAAGAAAACAAATGCTTTAATCCGTGTACAGAAGCTTCCATGAATATATACTATGTTAAATGCCTGAGTACATGACATGCCTTTGATTTTCCCATTTATTTAATTCTGTATGATATTTAAAAGCTTGGAAAATGTCTGGGGGATCTTTTGTAAGAAATATGAGTGAACTTTTTTAAGAGCTCTGTGGTTACAATGCTAATGGATATGTTGATGTTTCATAAACTAAAATTCTACATTCATATCAAGAAACATTTCGGCTTTCATTCCTTGGAGTCTTCAACCCATCAGGACAGGAATGGAGCAGACCTTGAGGGTGGTCAGAAGAGGACATGGTCAGACATAATCATTCACACCATATTTTGGTTTAGGTGTGTAGCTACATGTTACTCCTCAGTTGAGAGGATTTAAAATTTTTTTTGCCAATTTGCCAAAACCATAGAATCCCAAGAAAAAGTCTTTGTTTTTAGGATAGCGAGTATGGGTGTACTGTGAATAGAACTGTTTAACTCTGGTATCACACAAGGATTTAACATTGCACAGTTGCTAATGACTTGCATGGGTTTTGGCTTAACCCCTTAAGGACACATGACATGTCTGACATGTCATGATTCCCTTTTATTCCAGAAGTTTGGTCCTTAAGGGGTTAAACATCTGTAACGTTCTGTTTTGGTTTTGGCTGTGTTATGCTTAAAGAAAATAGTCTGTGAATATTTTAATAATATATTTCTAGTTATTTTACTTTAACCTGTTGAAAGATTAACTTGATGTGTCTTAGCACTTATTGCGTTATTTGATAAAATACACTTTTTGTATAGGCATTCGATAACAAAGCCCTTTTTTCAAGATATGAAGTCATTTACTGGAAAGAGTAGCTGGGACTCATCGATTCTTCACAATGTCTAAAGGAGAAGCATTCGTTTGGAATGCTGGGTGGAAAGTGGTGTAATAAGTCCCCAAATGAACAGATAGAGGACAGACCAACAGCAATATCAAAAATACATTAAAGGGACACTCAAAGCAGCGTTACCACTAAGAGGTTGGAGTAGTGGTTCCCGAGAATGTTGCAGGCAAGTATAGCCCAATTCTCTCTCATGCCTATTTTTGCTCTCCAAGATAAAGACAAATTTGACAGTGATTGATGGTTCACAAGTTTATATTCCACATAGCCAAAGTGGCAAAAGAGGGGCAATCTCGTAGGATGCCACCCAAAAACTATTAAAAACATAACCACCACACTGAGCTGTAGAGGTAATGTTTCTTAGACTGCCATTTTGAAGGAACGCTATAGAATTAAGAATACAAACATATGCCATAGTACTCCCCTACCTATTAAGGTGTTCTTCGCCTCATCCGTAATGGTTTAAAAGTCTTGTATTACATATCTTTCATCACTCGCCATACTGGTCTCACTGCAGCCTCTCAACTCCCCTGGCTTAGATCATCAAGATATAGAGAAGCATTTAAAGGCTATTGCACAAATCACCACACTGTGCCAATCCAATGCTGCTCTAGGAGAAGCATTTGATTGAGAATTGAGTCTGTCTCGGTTCTCACATAGAAGCACCTCTAGTGATTGTCAGTAATACAGCCGCTAGAGGTGTGTTTAAATTTGCAATAGAAACATTGCCGTTTCTACAAAATTACAATATTTTACAGATGACTGTATCGTTTTCATTCGGTAAACATCACGTGTCCCACAAAGCTACCGCTCCTAACAAGAAAGTTAAAGAAAGAATTTAGTTAATTAACTTTATCTTCGTTCCATTACCGAAACCAGGCAGTTCTGCGGAGCATATACAGGAAAACAAAGCCAATATTAAATTCAGCAAAACAGTGCAGCTCCCATTTATACATTGCTGTATATAAAAGCTTCACTGGTAAATGGACAGTACATTAAACATTTATAAGACTGAATCAATACCCTCAAAATAACATTGACACGTCAAATCACTTGGGACATGATTAGAAATAGTGGCCATTCAGAAGAAAGTGCTACAAATGATTTTGGCACACATATAAAAATGTTAAAGATCTTTGATGCCATGGGGCATAATTTAATTTTAGAAATGAAATTGTACTAAAAGAGAAACTCCAAACACCATAAACACCATGGATTATTGTACTAGTTATGGTCCTCGGATACTTTAGGTTCCATGTTGCCCCTTTCTCAATATTGCTCCAAAATTCCTTGAGCTGTGATGAAACTCCACATTCTCTCTGTGCTAATATGGCAGTGCTTAATGAGTTAGCAAAAATTCAGTCGCCCTGCAACCCTCTGAATTTACATCGATTAACAAAAAAACAGTGCTCACCCAGATAGAATTTAAAGAATTATCTAGGTAAAAATTGACTGTATACATTTGCATGCATTACATAGATAAAACATTAAAATGCAAAACAATTGAATTAAAATAAAATAAATAACTAAATAAAAAAGTGACATATCTTTTTAAAGTGTCCCTCTGTGCACTGCTTAGTAGTGAGCCCTCTCCCACACCAAGATGTTTTGCTCCATATAGGAGAATCTCATTCTGGTATACGGTACTAAACTTATTCTATAATCCATAATCCGCTGCCCAGCAGAGATTTTTTGAGATAAGTAGTTTACCCCAAAAAGCAGTGCCACAGGATGACTGGAACTGTTCAATAAACCGATAACAAAAATACAGTGTCTGACTTCAGTTTACATACACAACTCGGTTTACTGTTTAACTATTGGAAAAGCCATGAAATACTCAAGTGCAGTCAGTGGCTCTGCTCTGACACTGCCAGTCCAGACTCCAGAACTCTTCATAGTGGGCTGTTTTATCGTAGCAGTATTTTTTACAAATTGCTGCTGCTATAAGCCACCTTCAGCCTTAACAGTATGTAGAGTAATTGATAGATCATGCACTTTGGAGTACTGCAGAGCTATATACATAGCACATAGTAATTCAATTTATATATACATAGTACATAATACTGCAAAGTGTATATACAGAGCACTGCAGAGCTATATACATAGTACATAGTAATTCAATTTATATATACATAGCACATAGTAATTCAATTTATATATACATAGAACATAATACTGCAAAGCGTATCTACAGAGCACTGCTAAGTCTGTATACATAGTGCATATTACTGCAAAGTGTATATATACATAGTGCATATTACTGCAAAGTCCGTATACATAAAGCATATTACTGCAAAGTGTATATATACATAGTGCATATTACTGCAAAGTCCGTATACATAGTGCATATTACTGCAAAGTCCGTATACATAGTGCATATTACTGCAAAGTGTATATATACATAGTGCATATTACTGCAAAGTCCGTATACATAGTGCATATTACTGCAAAGTGTATATATACATAGTGCATATTACTGTAAAGTCCGTATACATAGTGCATATTACTGCAAAGTGTATATATACATAGTGCATATTACTGCAAAGTGTATATATACATAGTGCATATTACTGCAAAGTCCGTATACATAGTGCATATTACTGCAAAGTGTATATATACATAGTGCATATTACTGCAAAGTCCGTATACATAGTGCATATTACTGCAAAGTCCGTATACATAGTGCATATTACTGCAAAGTCCGTATACATAGTGCATATTACTGCAAAGTGTATATATACATAGTGCATATTACTGTAAAGTCCGTATACATAGTGCATATTACTGCAAAGTGTATATATACATAGTGCATATTACTGCAAAGTGTATATATACATAGTGCATATTACTGCAAAGTGTATATATACATAGTGCATATTACTGTAAAGTCCGTATACATAGTGCATATTACTGCAAAGTGTATATATACATAGTGCATATTACTGCAAAGTGTATATATACATAGTGCATATTACTGCAAAGTCCGTATACATAGTGCATATTACTGCAAAGTCCGTATACATAGTGCATATTACTGCAAAGTGTATATATACATAGTGCATATTACTGTAAAGTCCGTATACATAGTGCATATTACTGCAAAGTGTATATATACATAGTGCATATTACTGCAAAGTGTATATATACATAGTGCATATTACTGCAAAGTCCGTATACATAGTGCATATTACTGCAAAGTCCGTATACATAGTGCATATTACTGCAAAGTGTATATATACATAGTGCATATTACTGTAAAGTCCGTATACATAGTGCATATTACTGCAAAGTGTATACATAGTGCATATTACTGCAAAGTCCGTATACATAGTGCATATTACTGCAAAGTGTATATATACATAGTGCATATTACTGTAAAGTCCGTATACATAGTGCATATTACTGCAAAGTGTATATATACATAGTGCATATTACTGCAAAGTGTATATATATATAGTGCATATTACTGCAAAGTGTATATATACATAGTGCATATTACTGCAAAGTCCGTATACATAGTGCATATTACTGCAAAGTGTATATATACATAGTGCATATTACTGCAAAGTCCGTATACATAGTGCATATTACTGCAAAGTCCGTATACATAGTGCATATTACTGCAAAGTGTATATATACATAGTGCATATTACTGTAAAGTCCGTATACATAGTGCATATTACTGCAAAGTGTATATATACATAGTGCATATTACTGCAAAGTGTATATATACATAGTGCATATTACTGCAAAGTCCGTATACATAGTGCATATTACTGCAAAGTGTATATATACATAGTGCATATTACTGCAAAGTGCTTATGGTGCACGGTGCGTAGACTAATCATTTAAAATGTGATTTGTGATTTACTCCGTAATAGTCAGGATAAGTTTTAGTTACAAACATTTTGAAAATGTTTTTTTGGGAAAAAAAAGTCATTTTGTTTTTTTTTTCGCTATACAGTAATTATTATTTGTATTATTATAATTATGAAGCGGCAAGTTTTCGAGCAGCACAGTCTGCACTGCTGTTACTGAAGAGCTCTCATATTTGTCCAACTTAGAACATTCAGCTTTAGCTGTCATCTGATAACTTAGCGTTTAATTAATGATTCACTTTATTAAAATGTTTTTAAAACGTATCCTCCAGTTTTTACGTGATTGGGGTTGCGTAGGGTGAGGACCTCGTTCTTCGCCAGCATTCTCCTACCACCGTTACTAGATTTGGAATTTAACGTCAAGCATTAGAACTATTATTTCTGAAACAAACGCTGCTGAAGTGTTTTTTAAAACCCTCTAAAAGCAACTTTACTACAGATGGATATACTGCTTAGAAAACACATGATCAGCTGTGGAGCTGCAGCATCTAATCTGCGGACAAGCGGAGAGCAGGTGTGCTTCTTCACGGTGCTCCACTTTGCTTCTGAGAGCATGAATCCTGCCAACTATACAAGCACAAGTACTGGCAAGGACATCAGACAGTGCTTCGCACTCCATGCTTCTGATAAGGCTATAGGCACACTGCTAAGTACAAGAGAGTTTGGCTGTAAACAGGTAAACAACTAAAACTGAAAATCTTAAATCAAGAGAAAGCAGGCTGTTTCCTTGCAGCTGTTGATTTACTATAATTTATGGAACCTGGGTTTGGATTGTGGGAGTTATAGTTAAACAAAAGAGAATGAGAAGGTTCCACATCACCTGTAGCAGAATATGAGCAGTGTTGGAGGGATATTTCTTTAATTTCCCTTTTTCTTCATTATGCAAATGAAACCTTTATTGCAGTTCTCTCCATGTACTTAATAGGCCTTGTTTGAAAAAGCTTCATACTTTAACGTTTCTAACCCAGTCCTCAAGTACCCAGTCTAGGAGTTAGGGATTACCCTGTTGTGTCTAAAGTGTTTTTTTTTTTTCTAAAAACACCTTAGATACAATTGGGTAATCCCTAAATCCAGGACTGTTAGGGGGTACTTGAGGACTGGGTTGGGGGAACCACTGCCGTAAAGGGATGATAACAACTTTAACCATTTTCACTGCTCCATTCTCTGACATTTAGGAGTTAAATCACTTTTGTTTCTGTTTATGCAGCCCTAGCCACACGTCCCTTGACTGTTCCTTGACATTTTCCATCAGAACTTGCTGTAGAAGTTTTCATCTCCTGCTCTGTAAATTGAACTTCAAGCACACACAGGAGACTCCTGCAGGGCTATTAGCAGAGCAGGAGCTACTAAATTTTTTATTAAACAGTCTGTGCAATAAAGGAAGTTTAAACATTAGATCCCTCTTTACAGGAAGTGTTTATGAAGCCTGTGTAGGTCACATGCAGAGAGGGGTGGCTATGGTGTGAGCTCACAAGTGTCGAAACTCCAACTGGTGTTTTCAATGCTTTGGCATGCTCAATACACTTTCTAATTCTACCTATAAATAGAAAGCTTTTGTCCGTTTGTCCATCAAAGTTCTCATGTTCTTTATTTTTACCTGGACCCTGTCCATTCCATTTCCATTCCAAGGCTTCGTTTTTATTAGGTTTTTTTTTTCCAAAAGTGACTTTTGCATCTTGAAGGGAAACAAACACATAACCGAACTTTTGGCATTCATATTTACTATCTCCGAACATTCTAAGCGCATAGACTTCTGCAACAATGATTAACTGCAACATCCTTCATCATCTACATCCACAAACCGAGGAAACAATTTCCTTCCGCTGTCACTGCTAGTGATCTGTCCAATTGTATCAGAGAAATTCTACTAATGGGGAGATTCGAAACGCTGGTTCAAATACTCTCAGTTGATTGAGTTAAGATATAAAAATGCAAATGAACCCATCTCAGATAACTTAATTGTAATGATCTAAAAAGAAAGGCCAAATAATTTACAGTCGGAACTAAAAGAGGATTCTTTTTTTTCTCTCCAAAAAGCAATCAGTTGCAACACATTTATTTCTAAAATGTTAACAACTTTGGTGATTTATTTAAGCATACAGAGTCTCTCTTGAATTGCCTGATCGCCTGATTCTGTAAGTTAAGTGCAAAAGTTGAGTGATGTCTTATACATGCCCTTAAACATTGTAGGAAAAATTACTGAGGCTTAGTGATCAACTGAATTTATACAGTTACTGTATAAATGTTGAGTAATTAGAGGGATAGGAGTTAACAGTTCGTCTTTATTATGATGAACTCCTAAAACAATACCCACAATTGATATTTTAGATCCGTAGCAGGCTGCTCCCAAAGAGGCCATCAGAGTATTTCACAAATTCTTAGATCCTTATTGCTGAATCAGAAATCACAATTTTACAATATTATGAATAGAAACACTAGTGGGAAAGAATGTAATTTATGGTGGACTAAGAAATTCTGTAGAGTAACATTCTATTAACCAATTCTACAGTGAAACTTATTGAGGCTGAAAAATATTTCAAAGTTTAACAGGGGCAATCAACGAGGACGGTGTGTGGCAACAGCTGCTTAAATCTTACATTATTCACCTCCAATTGGAGCAACACAATATCTTGACTACATAGACTGATCTTATACTATTTATCATGGCTAAAAGATGGGTAAAAATGCTGTCTTTGGCTCATGTTAGCAAGAGATTAAATAGAGAGATTTCCACTTGAGACGAAACAGGTGTTGCAATATTAATAGATAATTATATTTTAAATAAGCCAGGAAGGAGGCTAATAACAATGTATTATGGGTAAGAATTATACAAACTATTGAAGAAGGGTTTATACGGAATAACTTTATGTTTTGGCCAGGTAGAGACGATCTTCACTGGATTCTTTATGGGTTTGACTTTATAAGCGCTATCTCAATTCAGATAACAGGTAGTGAATCGTATGGAAAAGGATAGGTCCAGGAGAGAAAAATTGAGAAGGAGAGAGAGAAATTTATTGGGAAGAAAGAGAGATACATTGGGTGAGAGAAAAAGAGACGAGGGGGGGGAAATGCAGAATGGTAGTGTTCTGCGGTCAGAGACAGACAGACAGAAAAGGTAAATAAATGCATTGAGAAGGGAAGTGAAAAGAAAAAATGCATGAGTTGAGAGAAAGAAATGGGAGAAAAAAATAAGAAGATAGAATAAAAACAGATGCAGAAGATTAGACATCTGCATTGAGAAGAAGAGCGAGTGAGAGAAAGTAAAAATAAAAAAATAAGACGAGGAGTAAGAGACATGAGAGAGAGGGAGGAAAGCAAATGCATAAGGGGAGGAATAAGCAGATGAACCTAGTGCTTTATTTATTTATCAAACAAAAAAAATATTATTTGTTATGTATTAAACTATGTTCCTGTGTATCATCCACAAATGAATCCTCTCCTTCAAACGAAGGATCGCTCTTTGTGTTGCTCCTTCTTTCCTTGTAGCAGTGATACTTGTATCTGAACCAGCCATTGTGTTCATCTTTCTTAACAAAGTACCTCCACTATGAAAGAAGGGCTGCATTCTATTCCAAGAAAACATGCCTCTGTGTGCCGTATTACTGTATTAAGTTATGAAATCCATGCCGCTGTAGATTCCTGATTTGACAGCTACAATTATAATCATTCAGGCATTTATTTCCCACAAACTCTCCGCCACCATAACCTTTGGTGATAAATTGCAAAGCTCTATAGTACATAGACTAATTTCCTAAAACAATAAAACACAGGATTTCTCATTTGGAGCTTAAATGAAACACGAACGAGTTGTTATTCATGCCGAAATCTAGATGCAGAATCATGTTTCAGCTATTATCTCCTCTATTAAACACAACCCTGAATCAAAGATACTGTAGCTTTCATTCAATATGTTTTATTTTTTTTTTGTCCCTCATTTCTTTGATTTCTTTTGTTTTCAAGGATGCCATAAAATAAAAATAATAATAATTCAAGTCATTTGAACCACAGCTTCCTGCACGGCGCTCGTGGGAGCCATTCGAATGTTAACAGAATAGGTCAAATCATGCATTGGCCTGAAGCTAATGTCAATGTTGTTATGAGCTGACTTATAAGCTTGTGTTCTTATTATTGCTTATAAATAAATACCCTCTAATAGACATGCTTAAATCTAGACTAAATTACCCAGCGTATACACAGGAGTGATTTACCACACAGCCACAGTTACTCAGGCAGAACAGTAAACTCGCAATGTGGATTAACTAAATAGGCAGACAATTTAAAGGGACACTGCTTTTTGCCCTGTATGTAGCAGCATTCTATAACACATGTTTACAAACACCTCTCTGATTACCTGTTCATTAACAGTACTGTGCAAAGGACAAAAGGTCACCCGTTGACATTTGTAGCAGAGGAAATAGCTACTTGCAACAAGAATATTAAATATATCAAATTATCTAAAGAGAAGAGGTAGTTTTATCAAGGTTAGACATGCCTCTGAAAGGGATCTGTACTGTTTTAGGAATAGCAGGATAATAGTTAACAAACATTATTAACAGATTGTCTATCAGTACTGTATTGAACAATTGTCAGTCCCAAAGATACTTTTTTTTCTCTCTCTGTTCTTTCCATATTAAAATTCCAGTGTAGTTCACATTTTGCCTTCTAGATCAAAATCAACAACACTGTTTAAATTTAATGCACTTTTTTCAGTTTATTTTACTATGTTGCTATAAGTATGTTTGTGTAAATGTTTATATACTAAGACTATCAAGTATGTAAACATATACAATTTTTATAACAAGGGGAAACAATTTTGTTGCAATCTTAATTTCCTCTTGTGGTGTGCAGCAATTTCCTGCAAAGTAATTCTTCTAATTTGCAGATTTAAATAGCTTCTAAAAATGTTCGTTACATTGGGCCATCCAAAATCAAATTTTTGTTTTGTAAAGTGACCATAAAAAATATACACGAGACTAAATGCATCCCCCTCCATTACATGTTTGACTTTGGAAGCCATCATCTTCCAACATGATCTGCAGTTCTGTACGATACGCAAACTTAAAACACAAGTAATTGCAACAAAACAATAATGTTATTTAGAAAATGAAGTTGATTAGAACTCTGCTCAAAACAGTTTGCATCCCAAAATAATGAAACCCTTATTAGGTATCGTAGAAAGTTTGTATATTGCCATAATGCATTGGATCGCTTATAAGGCAGTGTAAAAGTCAAGGTTATCTAACCTGTGCTATAGTCCTACTAATACACAATCCAATCACAATTTAATAATGATTTGAATATCGTATACTATTCTTTTAATGTTCATTTAAATGCATTTCTGATTTATTCGTATAGAAATGGTTCCTTTGGCTGATAGCATTTAGTATATGATACACTGGAGTACCTTGTGAGATTAAGGCATGAAAGACTCTGGATCAATATAAATTGATTGATTGATGCTCAATAAAGTAAGCAAAAAGAAAAGACCTGACTTAATGTAAGTTATATTCTTAAAGAAAGCCACATGAGTACATGCTTTTAAATAAAACAACAGGCTTGAATTAGACACTAAAAGAGGTTGCGTCTTTTGGTCGCACCATATGGTATTGAGTTTTAAGAATACCGTATTCCGTACACACAGCGGCGGGATGAGTCAACGTGAAATGAGACTCAGCTGGGATATTCTCTGCATAATAAATAAGCACAACAATAGCCACGTACAATGGAAAATGCCATATTCTTTACAATAACTGCCTCTCGTCCTGACAAAACAGGTGTCACATACAAAAAGACACATTTTGTTTTCTGAAATTAAATAATGTTACAATAAATCAAACCATGTTCGACTGCTTCTGGTGTTTGGTTATTTCCTGGCAAGATATACTTCATGGTATACAGCAGTTTAATGGGAGCGTAGGTGGAGATATTTACTAAAGTGTGAATTCAAAGTTAAAATCAAATTTAAGGTAAAAAATAGCCAAACTGAGGAGATTCTCTTAGTCAGCAGTGCTTGCAGTTCGTTTACTCTCGTCTTAAATTTGAAATTCACTTTGTATTCTGACTCTTGTAAATAACCCTGAATCTGTTTTGAGGGCATATAGCGTGAATCTAGGAACGGAACCTGATATAGCAAGAAGGATATGAGAAGTGCGGGGTAAGTATGGGAAATACAGATATCAGCACAAATTGAAATAAAATAATACTCCGCTGTGAGATCGAGATAGACACAGTATTACAAAATGAACCCTTTTTAGTGCAATGGTGATAACAAAGAATAACATTTATTTAACGTATGCCTTGATATATTCATAGCGAGAAATAAGACATAACTACAGCTGACCAAGAAACAAAGAAAATTAGATACCAGGAAATACACTAGATCTGAATTTATGTGTAAGTGTAAGTAGCAGAATGTTATGAGTAGCTTAAAGGGACACTTTAACAACTTTAGCTTCATGAATCAGTTTGGGTGTATACATCATGCCTCTGAAGTCTCACTGCTCAATTATCTACCATTTAGGAGTTAAATCACTTTTGTTTCTGTCCGTGCAGCATTAGCCACACCTCCCCTGGCTGTGACTGACACAGTCTGCATGAAAATAATGTGTTTAATTTTTCAATCAGATGTTAACTTACTTTAGATGTTTGTATCTCCTGCTCTGTGGTTCTATTAATTCTGGGGCACTTTGGGTGACTTTTATTTTCTGCTATTATAATTCTAAAGGCAAAGCGACATTGTTCAGTATTCAAGTTTAAGAATAGATCCTATTTTTCATGAAATAACTTGACATTGCCCTGCTTCCTTGCCTGGTTTATAAATAGATCCCTACTTATTGTAATTAAAGGTAAACATTGCAGCAGCATTTTTTAATAAGTCACATGGCTTTCTTTGTCTGAGATTTCTGAAATGCGTTTGTATATAAATAGGGTTTTCATTCTTACATTGCCTGACTTTTAGCTAAAAGGTCTGACATCATTATGGTTATAGCTATATAGAATAGTGGATAAAGGACCACAAGGCTTGTTGTGCATCTTTTCTCTGACTTTAAAAACTCTATCTCTCCCTTCCTAAGTTCAGCAATTAACATCTGCAGTTGAGTATCCTTCATCCTGTAACAGCCTTTCTTGTTTTACTATAAATTAATAATTGTCATCAGAATAAATATAAGAAAATGTAAGTCTGATGCAAATTGATGTTTCTTAGTGACACAGAAGAATTATAATATTTATGTATATTAACATCATGGCGAGCCACCCAACAAGAAGAAGAAATTAGAGTGATATATGTTATATGATATATTTTTTACTACACATGTACATTTTCAACCCAGGCTGGTCATCGACAAACCTGCCTTGGATGTTTTTCAATGAATCCAAACAAATCCATCTTTAGTAAATAGAAAGGAGGGAGGGTGGATAATGTGGGTAATGCACATAAAAATTTAATGCAATATGATTGAGGGATATATGCACAAAAGCTACATTTAGCATCGTGAGCGACTGTTTCTAAAACAATGACAATTAAAAGCTGAAGGCCCAGAATCAGCTGTCACAACGGCAATTGTTATGGAAGCTTGGAAGTACATTGCCTAATCTGCTTTGACAGCTCAGGTGCATTTGCTAGTTGTAGAGTAAAATGGTTGATGATGGAATTAAATTCTTTACCTGCATTTGAATTGAGTTCTTCATTTTCTGACTCTGTTCCGTTCTGACTCCCACCGCCGTGTATGCTGTTTATGGCCATAAGCTTCATCTTTTGCAGTTTCATAGCTTCGGCCATCGCTGCAGCTGTGAGGCCTAGAAGAGTTAGAGGTTTAGATATTTTAACAACTGGACTCGTGTTATGATGACGTGCCCCTGTGTACTGCAATCGCACATTAGTTGTGCAATAGTTGCATTTTTTTTTTTTTAATAAGTAATCAATTCAAGAAAAGCCTTTTTGTAGAATGGATCCATGCTAAACTATCAGTTTTGTCACTTAAACTGTAGATTGTAGTGGAATGTGTGAGATTATTCTAGGATGCTAACCAGAACACAACAGGCAAAGAAATGCAGCCAATCGGGTATGTGTCATGTTTCCTTTACATGGGCTCCAATCAACTGGAGACCTGTTTCAGGCAGACAGGTTGCTTCATATAACAATTACGATTGCGTGCCAAGCGGGTTTTTGTTTTTCTATTACACAACCATGTTACAGTGCTGCTGCCCTATTAAGGGTTAAAAAGTGTTCAGGGGTTTCGAAAAAATACCCCTCTCTGTCTTATTAGAGATTTCGCTTTCCAGCTTGAAATAATTAATAGCTGAATTGTTAGTGTAGGACTCATCGGTTTGCCTTGACGTAAAAGGTGAGTTTACACTTTAATGGCCATTTGAGTGATGCTAAAAAACAAACAAACAACGGAGCCACTTTAAGAGTTATACAATTGGGTTGTTTTGTTTTGTTTTCTTCAATCAAGAGATTCGGCCATTGTTTAGTTTGTTTACAAAATTCCTATACTGCTTATTCATTATTTTTACCAAATGATCACATCCTGTCAAAAACAAAATCATATACTTTTGTATATTATATAATTGATCGGACCATCCCCATCTCCTCCTATTACTTTGAAAGCTCTCCCGTCAAAACTAAGAACAAGTAAATTAACGAAAGAAAAGCACTTGGCGATCAAATTCAAAGGTTTCCAATTAATTAAATGAAATCATGAGTCAGTGAACTGATGCATGTTTCAATATTAAAACAAAACACTTAATTACATTAACAGTCAACACATTGCAACTAATAATATTCTGAATTAAAACATTTGAAAAGCAGCCTGGCTGGAAGCTTTGATTTAATGTAACAGAGCAGAGCAGTGATGAGCTTCTAGCCTAATATCGCTATTCAGAGATGCTACGGGTCAAATGTGAAGCACTAAACAAAGATGCTGAACCATCTGGAAGAATTAAAAAAAACTATATGGCATACACACAATATTGTTTCCCTAAAAAATGCTTTTGAAAATATGTTCGATCACCTCATTTACCAGCAAATTTAGATATTTATTTGCCTAAGATATCCAACATTTTAAATTAGAGCAACATGTAGATTTACGCAGCTGAATACGAAGCATGACTTAAAAATGAAAACAGAAACACACACAGTTTGTGAGTAAATATCTGACCAGACTGCACAGAGTTAAATGTAAAGGGAGTTGTTTACAATTGATCAAGGTAGTGTTACAGCTTAGTAAACCCACAGGTCCCACCTTTTCTCTTGGTTTTCTGATCTTATCTTTTCCCTCCATATTCTGTCTCCAAAGCACGTGCAGAAACTAACCTAAAAAAAACCTTAACAATTCCACTCTCCTTCTATCTCCTCTTTAATTCACAAATACCCCTCTTGATAACTTATCTCTACAAGTGTCCTTGTCTTATCTTCTCTTTGTTGTCACATTGATAATTCTCACCTACAGGAGTTATCGAGGGCCTCCCCATTCCCATGGAATTCCATAGCTCATTCTAGCAGACTTTTCTCTAGCTTATAGAAAACTTAGATAGTTTAGGAAAGCTTATCCTCTTCATTGGTAACCAAATGTGGCTTCCAAAGTCATCATTCACTCTTCTACTGATCACTTATACCACTATAAACAGCTTTTAGAAACTTAACCAGTCTTCTCCAAGAATTGCTATATAGACTAAAATGGGCTCATGCACGATTGTGCTCATTGGCTGAGCACACTGTGCTGATTCTCCCAGCCAATAAGCGCGGTTCTACATATCTCTCCTGTGACTATAGAGCAAACCGGATTATCCTGCTAAAGAAGAAGACCTGATGCAGGAGATGCAGCCCTGGGCATCTACCAGTTAAGTTCTCACTGTAACAAGAATCCCTGCTCCCTGGAAAAAGCAATGAGACACGAAGGGTGCATATTTCCCTGTCTTGTCACAACCCCAACTGGTATGCAATAATGGAAAGGTCCAGCACTCCTTCTCAGAGAAAAAAAGACACCCATTTTATTATTTTAAGACACCAAAAAGCAATGGTTCGACCTATGAGTGGCCTTTATTAAGTCGAGTTCTACGATTCCCTTTTATCAGTTGATTTAATCATGTGTAGTGATCTCTTTCACGTTGTATTCTCTTTTAGAACGTTTATACCTAGAGCTTCTAGGGCAAAGTATAGTATGTCTGTCACAATATGTCCATCCCTCATCACAAAGTCCACAGTACTAACGCACTTTTAAGCTTTATCTGTCATCAGTAATAATAATAAGCATGTAATCACTCTGTATCACTGAGCAATGAGCTAACTATTATCCTGGTGACCCACTGTGTCAGGAAACACAGGCGACTATTGAGATTGAGAAACCACCAAACCCCCATGTCTGGATTGGCTCATTATATTAGAAAATTAATATTAACTGTTTATTAGAGGGCATTAAACAGACTAAAAAATAAGGAATTTCTTGAGTTGACTCTCCTCTGCGTAAAAGAGATCCTATTTCATTGACCCCTGAAAGAATGTCCCCTTTTCATTCTTAACACTGACATAAAAATGATTGTCCCATTAAACCTGTCTTCTACCACATTTACAAAAAAAATGCTATTTACTCACAAGCCTCTATAATGCAGCACACACAATAGGACTACTGTCTATAGAAGAAAATTTTAAAGATTACAGCCCCCCCTTCCCTTTTTTTCTTCCAAAAATGGAAGGTTAAGATCAAAAGCAAACTTTAATAGATGTTTGACTAAGGTCACACTCTTCGGAAATGGAACACTGGAGATGAAAGGAATGAAATAGATTTGGCTTTTTGATCTCGGCCAAATCCATTTGGCATTGTTTAGTTTTTATTTAATACTTCAGTTGTACGTGATATCATGACTGAAATGAATTGGCTCCAGTTTTTAAGGTTTTAATAGCATTCTAATGCTTTAAAACATTCCAGAATTGCTCAGAATCCTCCAGATTTAGATAATAGACAATTTTCTGCAAAGCCGTTGCACAGAATTTTACGAACTTTAAAGTGGACTTGTTTTGCCTAGTTTTGTTGTCACTGCAATCGTTAGCGCAGCAGCACAACTTTCTCACTGCAATAGTAGATGCATGGGAATGTGTCCTTTAAAACTCCTAATATCAATATTAACTACGCGCTGTAACTGTGTACATTTGATTTAGCAGGCTTACAGTAAATTAAACAGCTACAGTTGCTTGCACAAGCAAATCAGCTGTGACACTAATCTGAAGAAACGGTGTACAAATTAGTTAAATTGAAGTTGGATCCTTATGACTTCAATTAGCAGTTTACAACTCAACATTTTTCAAATACTTTTATATAATATTTCTCACTTTCAAAAGCAATAATGTTTTTTTTATTTTATTTTTTTTGATTAAACACATTAAATGAAACGGAAATTAAATTAAACCCACAAAAAAGGTGTACTAAATCATTTATAAAGAAATAAACAGTTTTTTTCTGTAATTTGAACTTATTATTGCACTTGCCATCTTCTAACACACATACACTCAATCATTCTCCAGCAAATTAAAATAAATAGAATTAAGGGACATAATATTGGAGATTTACAGACTGGATAAAGATAATGAAGAGTCATATAAAGCTTTTGTAATCAACCGGAAACCTAAATCAAAGGTATCTGTATTTGCTGTTTAAAAACAGGAATTAATGCACATGAATCACTAAAGCTTATTGGACATTGGGGGTAGTTGTCTTTGGATGAGGAAGCAGGCTGGGGAAAGCCCTGATTTTTGTCAAATCATTTTGGAAATGGTTTGAAAAAGAACAGTTTCTTTAATGGAAACTCAGGGCACAGCAACTACCCCGTCTGTTTACTACCCCGTCTGTCTCGCAAACCAGCTAATGAGATGGTATGTTGCACTGGTGTGGAAGGAACTTGCATGAACAGCTCCCAGGATTCCAAAGACCTCCTTGTCTCATTGATGATTGGTGCTGCACACAGCTGTGCTCTGCCTGAACCAATTATCATAGAGACACGGAAGGCTTTGTATTCGCACTCACTTACTCACAGACAGCAGTGTTTTATATGCGTTTTTGTTTAGCTCTCATTGGCCCTGATTGCATATATTTTGGCCAAGCGCCGATGAGCACGTCAGTTGACATGCTGAGTCAATAAATGTTAAAATGTGGATGGAACTGATTTTACTAATGCGTTTTGACCAATAACAGGGGGATGTTGCCACAGCATAACTGTACCATAACCACTTAATTGGCATATAGTATTTTTGAAGCCTAGAGTGATATTTGAAGATTCGATTGCTGATTTCCCCCCCCCCCCGCAAATGTTGTGAAAGGAAAACATTCAAAAAGTTAAAATTTTATGAATTAGAAATTCTGCTTTGATTTTAATTTTTTTTTTTTAAATTTCACGATACAAGTCTTGTCATAGACAGTATTTGCCAAACATGCCACAGCCCTATAAAATGGTGAAATATGTCCAGTCTTCCACAGATCTGGCACATCGCCCCAGACAACTTCTCTTTTTACTAACAGGATATTTTGTAGTCATGTCCAGTCTGACTAATAAAGCACTTTTCGGTGCTTTTAATAAATGTTATTGATAGTGGTGGCGCAGGAAGGCATAAGTGGTAATAAATGGTAATCGTCAAAGTCGAGCATGTCCGCGATATTCTTTAAAGCATTCATCAACATTAATTTAAAGTTGGCATCCAGTGCTGTAATCAGTGAATGAAAAGTAACCTTCTTAAAGAATGCAGTAATTCTTCCCAAAACAATACAATCATTAACAAGCTAAACGCTCACATATTTCATGCAAAAAACATTTATAGAGCGAGATTAACAACTAGGTACGACAGCTAAAAAGGAATGTTAATGTAGATGCTTTTTAAAAAAAATATAAAAAATTGCTGTTTTCAATGGAGCGTTACTAAGGCTCAGAGACTCCTAAGGGGTACGTTAGTGACTGGTAGCAGACTTATAGACAGAAGAGAACAAAAATTAGCAACTTTGTGTAAGTTTATCAATCTAAATTTTGTTATTAAAGCGATTATATAGCGTTAGGAATACAAATCTGTATTTCTAACACTATAGTGCCCTCTGGTCTTTCCCTCACGCCCTCTCTGCAGAGAATGGGTACAAAAATCTTTTAATTCTTACCAAATTCCAGCACTGATGTCCCTCGGTGCTGGGTGGGCACTCCGCCTCCTCCGCCGTCATCTGATGAATGGACATAATGCGCGTGTGCGTCCTGCGCTGCAAGCTGCAAGCTTTGCCTTAATGCTTTTCTATGGGGATTTAACTGATGTTGGATGTCCTCGTGCTGGATGTGGATTTAACTTATGCTGCTTGTCCTCATTTAGGCGACCTGGAGTCCGGTAACCTCCCAGAAGTGCCCCAAGTGGCTGTCTGGTAGAGAGCCACTAGAGGCTGACCTAGCTCTGAAATTTAAACATTTAAGTTTCTTAAAAACTGCAATGTTTCACATTGCAGGACTAAGGGGGACAGGGACACTGCACCCAGACCACTTCAATGAGATGCAGTGGCCTGGGTGCCTATAATGTCCCTTTAATCCTAATCCAAAGCAATCTTCAAAATTGTCATTTCGGGGCTTTATACACGTGGCGTTTTGGACCCAATCTGTTGTAGGACTCACGAGAGACATCATTTTTGCCATCATGCATGCTATAACAGAAAGATTTGATAAACTCCAAGAATTCTGGGAGTTTATATGCATTATATTTACCATTATACTATAATTCATATAATCCTCAGCCAGGGTGGGTGAAAAAAAGATTGCAAGCAAAACTATTGACCTAACAAATGATGATCCCAGAAGCCATGTAACGCAACTGTTTTATACACTATATCGGCAATAAACTAAAAGTCCCCGCTAGCCTGAGATTTCTGCTCACACAGCTCCAAAATACTTCCAACAGTCTATGTTTTCCATAATAAACTCCTGAGGACCATAAAATATAACAATCAGTAACATTTTAGAAGTTTAATCTCCATTATGGAAATATAAAGTTCTGCCTCATCTGCTAGATTGGTCTGCGGATAGATTTATAGTATCATCATTAAATTATTAATACATGTGCTTTTATATTATATGCTGTTGGGGGCATCGAGGGATCATGCCATCTGGCATCTCTGCTACACCACTTTTCTAAGTAAACAGATAGTTTTTGATTAGAGGATTTTAAACACAGAACTTTATATTGAGTATGGGAGGAGATCGGAGGGATTATTGGAAAGTTAAATGTCCTCTACTCTGAGAACAAACATGAGATCAGAGGTACCAGCTGCAAACAGAAAATTAGCAAAAGATTCACAGCATAAGACCCAATACAGACCAAATTATACTCATAATAAAAGTTATTGGCAAGACTATATTAACACAATGTATATACATTTAAACTTGACGCAGTTTAGAACCAAAACTCTGGTTCTTCTGACTTGTTCTGAAATTGCGCTTACAGGAAGGGTTTCTGAATGGTCAGCATGGCCTAGAGGGGGTAGGCAACCTTTGGCACTCCAGATGTTGTGGACTACATCCCCCATAATGCTCTTACACCCATAATGCTGGCAAAGCATCATGGGAGGTGTAGTCTAAAACATCTGCAGTGCCGAAGGTTGCCTATGCCTGGCCTAGACCTTGTGGGGTATGAGTGTGTATAGATAAAATCACTTTGGATCTCAAATATAGATACAATCTCTTTGAATCACAATCCAATAAACAACTCCCTATTGTGTTCACTGCATGACGAAAAATACATTACCTACCAATCACCCATGAAAGAGACAATGGATCACACACACAAAAAAATATTTGGTGTAATATGTACTACATATATTGGTACTGATATCAGCTAACAATTTAAAATATTAATGAGGCCTCATGTTATAGGAAACATTTTAACCAGGACTGCAAGCAATCTGTGTTTTGCAACATCTGCTACTGGTGGGCTAAGACTATACGAACATGGATCCTCATTTGGCCATGAATCTATCTGACAAATAGACAGTAATTTACAACACAAGCAGAAAGCCTCATGGTAGATAAAGGGAATGATACAGCATTCATAATTTGGGACATCTGTTTGATATATAGTTACATATTCCTTTCATCTGACCATAACTTAAAGGGACACTCCAGACCCCTAAACCACTTTAGAATGAAGAAGTGCTTTATGTGTGAAGTGTTTCAGGTTTTTTTTTAATTTACAAAAAGTGCAGGTTTCAATAGAAACTTCAACTTTTATAAAATAACCTTCTTACATCCTCCTAAACTAAAGAGACAGCAATTGCTCAGAGCATCTGCCTTACAAAGACTTCTCATTAAGCTGCGTTGGGAAGTCTGCGATTGGACAGCCACAGAAAGTCTGGTCTGGGTTGGAATGGGAGGGTTTTCAAAGGCAGCAGACAAGAAATCAGCAGCTTTTGCAAGGTGTTTTAGATCTTACGCAATGAAACAGATGCATAATTAAATGTATACATGACTGAATTGGGGATATAGCTACTAAACTTTTATTTTTTTATTTTTTGCCCCTTTAAAACTAAATAACCAATGACCTTTAACCCTCTGAATCTACATCTTTGGGGACAGGCCAAATGTTATATCAAGGGAAAAAAACAGAAAAAAGAGAATCTTTAATTTATACCAGTATAATATATAAAACAAACAAATGTACCATTCATTTGTAGTTCCAATAAAACAGTTAATTAGTACAGAAATTAAACCTAAGGTTGCCTGAAGAATAAGTACTTGGTCACCTAAGAGCATTTCTCAAACAATATGAGGGTTAAAGCCCCGTAATTTGTATAGAATGTTTAAATGGCTGTTATTCACTTCAAAGAGGTAATATTCTACATTTCCCCATTCAGACATTTGTTTCTGTTACCGTAATAAGCTATGAAATGTTTTTTGGATCCTCGAGTATGTCTAAATTAAACAAATTGGTATTACATATGCAGCCCACAACAAGAAAAGTACAAAAGGGAGAATATGTAAATAGTACAACAAAACAACAAAAACACTTGAATATCTTGTTGAAAGTGAAATGAGCTTGAGAACATTTTGTTCTCTCCTACCTTTTAATTTTGACATTACTGTTTAGTCTAATTTGATCCATCATGTTAAGTGCTTTGTCAGAAGGAGCAAAACCTGTTTTGGCCAAAAGAAAAAAAGAAAACAAACAGGCTACGGAAGCCAGCTATTTTTTCTCCCAGAATCCACCTCTATTAGAAAAGGTTTTAGAGGGCGATTAATGAGTGAAAATGCCATTGTTCAACCGAGCAGACATAAAACTGTGTGGAAATACATGAAATCTTGGAAATTCTTCAACGCACTGTCCATTCTCATTTCATTCAGACAATTCAGATGAATGAAATAGCAAGTTCCAGGAACTGGGTACTGGCTACCGCAGGACATTTTCAATCTTATTCCCCTTAAAAAAAAATTAAAAAAATGACTAATTGTTATGTTCTCTTCCTGTCTTTCCATTTTGAAAATCAAGAACAGAAGGCAAAGAAAAAAATATGTCCACTGGCCCCTTGACACATTAGTATTCATTACGGAGAAAAGTAAATGAGAACTATTTCATCTTCTAAGCACGATCCTATGGTATTACCATCTAATAACAATATTAAAGTCACATTACGGGTCTTTAATGTCTCAGAGTAATAATACTGTCTAGTTTAATAAAAACGAACATTAAAATAAACATTTGGCTGGACAAGTTTTAGGATCTCCAAACTGAAATCTTGATGACTTTATTTTTAACAAAAATAAATAAAACAAAATAGCTAACTTGTCAGGTCAAGTGAAATGAAGAGTGACCTCATCAAGGAGAAATTTAAAGAGCTTAATATTTAGCTCACACTTCTTTTAGCGCCTACATTAAGAGAGACCTAACATGGTAATGTAGGAATATTGGTTGGAACATACTGAAAGGTCAGCTTCAACCTGTCACCCAGATCTGTTGATGTTGATGATTTAAATCAAGATATTTAAATTACTAAGAAATACAATAAATGTGTGTATTTTAAACCTTATCTTGGGTTTCTTTAGGCTGGAAGACAAACATTATAGTGCTTATAGTGCTAAACTAACTATTTAGGTTTCAGGCCCACCTCCGATCAAATGGGAAATGTAAGTTGACTTACCTTTTTCCCATGCCACCTGGATTTGCCTCACTAGCAATCTTGAAAATCTCAGACAATCCAATGGAAACCAATCCATAGGACAGCATTAGGAGGCTACTGAGCCAATCAGCATCTCTTCATAGAGGTGCATTGCATTGAATCCATGCATCTCTATGGGGAACGTTCAACGCCTCCATGCAGAGTGTGACGATGCTGAATGTCAGTGCTGCACGTTGTGCAGTACTGGACTAGGAAGCATCTCTAGTGTATGTTAACTATGCAATTTTTTCTTCAATTTTGAAAATCATTCCTAAAGTCACCATAACTCACTATTTAATGAATGGAGCCCTATATGTAAACATTTTCTAGTTTTCTGACTTGCCAAGTGTATGAATGGCATTACAATGAAAAAGTACAGAGGTAGCTTTAGTGTAGGGCCAGTTAAGCAGCTTCCTAATGCTTTATGTACACTGAGGACACACATTTTACTAAAGGCGGACTCTTTGAAGCCCACTGCCCACCCCCGGCTTCAGCTCCCAAGCCAGCATGACAACACTGGTGTCTGCTCTCTCTCCTTTAGTATGTTATGTGGTTAAGCTGTATCACCCTTCCATCTGCTCAACCTGAGTAAAGACAAGGGAAAGAACATATGTTATGTTTTTGCTCCCTATGTTCCTTACAGTGCAGCTATGAACCAGCACTTTAGTATTGTGGATGGACAAAGGGAAGAGCCAAGCAAGGAGAGCAGGCAGATTCTTCTCAACGCTAATTTTCCATCTAGCATGGAAACCTGCTATTAGTGTTTCTTATGTACTATTATTGTTATTGTTAATGGGTTACTCCAAGCCCGCTGTAGTGGCTATGATGTCATGAGTACCATGGCCCGATTCCCCGGTAATGGGCCAAACTGCTTAGTAATGGTTTGCTCGCTTACCTGGGTCCCGGACAGGCTTCAAGGCTCTCTTTCTTCTGGTGACGCACTTCCATACAAATCCAGAAACCGATCCAGTCACCATTCATTTAAAGCCAATAAATGGCACACTGTGCAAAAATAAAATACAATGAATTGACCTTACCCAGCGTGGAACTCTTGTTCCAAGCTGGCTAATGACATCACTATGACGCTGCCGGAAGTGGAGTTACAACTCTTGCAGCCAAGGAGTTAAACCCAGCATGCACATTGTTTCACAGCGAAACATACAGAAATGTGCATGCAGATTCCAGGCACCATGAGCACTTCAAATCATTTATGTGACCACTGTGCTTGGAGCAAACCTTTAATGGCAGATACTAATTGCCAGTGACGAATAATGGAATCTTTTACCATGGAAGCAGATATTTGAACTATTACTGGCTTGTTGGTAACAGATAGCAACAACTATGGAAACAATCCCATTGAGAGTGAATTAAACATGTACTTACAATGTCTTCTCATGAGATCACATCATCTGACTACCTCTTATATCAGTTTAAACCATTGTCCAACTCTGGCTCTCCAGCAGAGAATTATGGGAATTGTAGTCAAAATGCAGCTACAAAGCGAAGATTGGGAACCTCTCATTTAAATCATTGTAACATGTTTGTAACATGATTTATAGCTTGAACAGAACCAAGAGTGGAGGGTGATAAGATGCATGTATTATAAGCATCAGATTGAAATTTATTACAAAAAAAGTATATTCAATATTGCTGAGCACATTACACAACAAATTGCCACCAAATAAGCACTCATCCATTATACTCATTGCGATATAATACAAATTTATCATAACACCTGGAAGGAGATTTAGCTGTTGTTGGTAATACACACACAGTCATTTTTTTTGTTATTTTACGATTACTGTGGCATTAGATTCCCCTTCTAATCGTAAGCTTGCAGGGTGACAGGTGTCAGAATGTATGGCAAAGACTACCCGTCCTTTTCAGCTGCTGATGGTCCTGCCAGGTGCCAAAAAAAATCTCCCTAGAACGATGTCAAAGGAAGCATGATTACAAACAAGGTGATTCAATAAACTCAGGATTTCTGTGATTTAAAGACGATTGAAAAACCGAGTCAAAAATAGCCGATCTGGAAAAATTCTTTAACTCACTTGCCCTCACAATATGGCAATTTTTGCCTCAGTTTTCCCATTCAAATTTAAGTTGATGTTAGTGAATTTCTGAATTTAGAGATGAGCCTTGAAACTGTTAAAATACTAACTATCCTCTGATCCATCGTACATTCAAATAGCATAAGGCCATGTGTGGGGAAACAAATGCAGAACCTTTGGGTGTTCCCACTGATTGTATTTCTCTCCAAATAATGGGGTATGTGGAGGTCTTTAAAGTCCCCCACTCATTGGTGTGCTCAATAAATAGTCACTTCTTCCTCCACGCTGTATGCAGTGTGGTGGGTTGAATGTAATGACTAACTCTACCCTTTGCTCCACCCTGTGAGCAGTGTGGTTTACGGCAATAATAATGTTTGGTTAGGGGGTCCAACAGAAGGTAGGCATGCCCAGACACCTGGTTCTAAACGTGGTATGGCTGAAGATTCCAAAACTCTCTAGCAATAATACAGCCTAGTGCCTTGTCCCAAGGTAACAACAACCACCACATAAAGTCTACCCACAGATTGCCATGTGTCCCAAAAAACTCTACCCATGCATGGGCATGAATCGCTTGACTACCAAACTCAAACATAATTCTTTTTTTAGCCACACAAATATAATTAGCTCAACTCAACCCACCTTCTAATAAGTATCAATGAGGGAGATGTTTAATATATATATTTTTTTTAAATTAAAAAATGTTTTATTTACCTTCTGATGTCTTGATTTAAAAGGTGAACTTCATACCAATGAAATAGGTTAGAGAACATAAATCAATAAACAGCAACTAGATCCATACTCGCAAAAACAGAATATTTAATTGTATAATTTTTCAATGTAAGGTAATAGCTTCTTGATCCAAGGATTAATCTGACTGCCATTCTGGGGTCAAGAGGGGATTTTTTCCTAGTTTGTTGCAAAATTGGAAGTGCTTCAAACTGTTTTTTCCACTTCTTTTGGATCAACAGCAAAAACATATGTGAGGAAGGCTGAACTTGATGGACGCAAGTCTCTTTTCAGCCTATCTAACTATGTAACCATAAAGCAACTATTGTAAAATGTAATAAATGGATGATAGCAGATTGAACAGGAAAAAACTATTTTAGAATCCTTTTTTTTTTTTCATTGGAACTCATTTTTTCTCAGTGAAACCTTTTTTCTCAAGAGTTAGACTATCAGCGGGTATAAAATAAGTCATTATTCATTCTCTCATTGGATTATATGGAAGGAACAATTTACAGACACCAGATAATACCCACTAAAGGTGTCTCTATATTAAGAAAGTGCAATTTACACCTTTGGTTTTGTTTTCTGCAAATGTTTTGGTTTGGTTTTGTGTTTAGTCATAGCATGATGTATCTTAAGTTACATAAAGGCAAATAAATCGGCATATTAAAGGGGCATTCAGATATCCGCTATAAAAAAAATAATTTTTTAATAAGTCCTCTGGGGAAAAGCAGCTTGAAATTTGTAAACCTCACCTGAACTACATACTGCCATTTCCCATCAACCATTTCTGGTAGCACAAGATTATCTATGGAAGAATAAAACAATTGAACAGTTTCTGCCCTACAGCCTGCTCTGTAGACACAAGCTCCTGAAGTTGAAGCCACCAGGAGCTCAAGATAGACCTGGGAAGAAAACGGTGGAGCCTAGGACGGAGAGTGTCTGCCAAGTATTTCTCCTTTTGCTAACTCACCTCACTGCCACTATGCAAGCTGACGTTTAACCTTGCAAAGACCCTACAGGTGACAGAACCATACTGCATTAGCTCATGGCAGGAACACTTGCATGCTGTGAATTATGAAATTCTAGAATATAAATAATGCATTCACAGGTAAAATGGACGGCTAAGCAGGATGCACATTTGTTATTGTTTTGAGTGGGAGGGTTGGGTGGGTCACAAGTTTTTATTTAGCTTAGTTAGTCCACAATGTGCTCAGGAGTAGGGGTTTAATGCTAAATAGGGGTAATCTGTACAGGATTCTAAATGGTTCAATCACAATACCTAATAAGGAATATAGATACATTATCTACGATAAAAAATAGTCATTATCATTATGCTAAGATTTTTATTACTACAGAGATAGCAGCACTAGTAATGTGCATTATGTAAGTATAAAGTATCAGTACAATAATGTGTACCATGACATATCCACATACCCACAATATAAATATACATGCTAACAAAATCTGTTACCTTAAAAGTGTTACCTTAAATTCAATGCCAGTGTATTACCCATGTGGATCTCTCTTGTTAGCCTATATTAATATTGAGGATATGTAATTGTACACATTGGTGATATTGTACTGATACTTTGTATTTATATAATGCACATTACTAGTGCCGGCTTTGCTATTTGTTTATTAATAAAAAATCTTTGTGTGATGACAATGGTGTGATATGTTTTATCTTACATAGATTTTGTTGTTTGCAAATTTTTTAATTTATTTTTTTAATTTATTTTTTAATCTTGGCCTAGTGCAGCACACTGCATTGGACTTATTATTATTATTATTTATTTTTTTTTCATCACAGGTTTCTGCGGGTGAAAATAGTTGCCAGGTGTTTTAAA
Source organism: Pelobates cultripes (assembly GCA_933207985.1). Lineage (NCBI taxonomy): Eukaryota > Metazoa > Chordata > Amphibia > Anura > Pelobatidae > Pelobates > Pelobates cultripes. Next base: position 27,067,210 of record OW240920.1, on the reverse strand, counting down.
CAGTCAGTAATGCGTGTTTGCACTTAAAATAAAAAAATATATAAAAAAAGAATGCACCCATAATGGAATAGTTTTGCTGCTGCCTGTTTTGTTTTTGTTTTTTGCTTTGTTTTGTTTTTGTTTTTTTGAAACTTTTTTCACTGCGTTATATATGCTGAATGAATATTTAAGTGGCACTATGAAAAAAATTACACCGATAAAAAAAGAAAAAGACAGTGCAACCTGATCACATCTGCAGAATGCAGCCGCACAGCTTGAGACTTGATAAGCTTAATGTCAGCTTACATACTGCTCTCTACAAAGCCATTACCGAACGACTGAACTAAATCAATACAGATAAAACCATTATGAAGACTAACCCTTGTGGTGGTCCGAACAATTGCCTTCAATCACTATTTTAGCAGCTCGCCAGAGCAGAGGGTAACTACTTCTGGCTACATTTGCTTTAACATACTGGTATAACAGATGCCAGAGAGAACAGGGCCAAATCACGAAATTAAAAGATTAACAGGATTTTTGACTCTGAAAATACTTCACGTCTCATTATTTGTATGGGGTGGGATTGTTCAACTTTTTTTGGAAATTGTATAAAGAATAAATGTATTAACTGATCTGTAAATTGAGGCAGGTTTAGATCAGCGAGGACTAATCTTTGTAACCATGATCATGTTTCTAAACTACATTTGTCATAATGCTCAGGTAGTTTTGGATTGGCCGAGCATCATGGAAGATGTAATTAGCTGTGTCAGTGTAAGATATCATTGCTTTAAGTAAACTTTGTTCTACATTGAATGCGTTTTGAAGACTGTGGAAAAATGATAAAGAAACATAATGTTCTAGCATCTAATTCCTGCTCAGCACCCACCTCCCAACCCTGCCTAATAACTCCTAATGCCATAACTAGCAAGCACATTGTCAAGAAATATCATCCATACAAACAGAACTTAAAGGGTGACTACAAACACCATGAGTACTTCAGTGATTTGAAGTGGTGATGGTGCCTGGAGTCTGTATATGCACTGTTTCACTACGAAACGCTGCACATACAGAGTTTATCCCCTCTGCTGACAGACGTGTAACTCAGCCATGTCGTTGGGGCCTCCTTAGCAACCCAAAACAAGAATTCTAGTTCTAGGCTAGCTAACGTGAATTCTGTGCAAATTTGGCATCTGAAGCCAGCACAAACAGCATGCCGGCAAAAGACAACCAATGGCAGCATGGACCCCTACCCTCCTATACTCCTGTTGTCCACCTTCCCTGGCATCTGTTCCACTCTGGTAAGAGGGAGTGATGTCAGCTGGCTGCAGGGAAAATTTGGCCTTGGCACTGGAAGGAAGGTAAGGTATAGCTATATTTATTATTTTGCTTTAATTTTTTTTGGAGAGTGGTGCACTATAGGAAGGGTTACTCAAACTAAAAACAGTGGGACATTGGTGGACATATAATTTAGAGTCCAACCTTCCTCTGATGATTTAAAGAGTAGAAGACAGGATGTGATGACCCTTGTGCAAGTGAACAAGATCAGAACAGAGAACGTGTTTGACTCATGAGAACAGTAGATGGAAGGATGGCAAAACATTCAAGGGCAGGAAATAAGGGTAAACAGTGGGTGTAAGGGAATTGTAATTGGTTTAGTGCCACTATATTTCCATTGCCTTGTGAACAATTGAACTGCACAAGATCTGACACAAAGCTGTCACACTTTGAACTCACTGTTTTTAAACAGGTCCTCAAAGACCACAAATGGTCAATGAAGGTATCTCCACAAAAACAGAATTAATCAGTTATTTTTATTTTTTTTAAATGTTGCTCCTTGAAATTAAAACCACCACATTATGACAAAAATCACATGAAACTTATTAAAGTGCATTAGACAGACGATGAACGTCTCTAAGAGAACGCATTGTAGTGTAGTTTTACAAGAGTCAATGTATCAGTGCCCTAACTCTTATCCACATACCGTATATACTCTAGTATAAGACGAGTTTTTCAGCACATTTTTTGTGCTGAAAAACCCCCACTCGACTTATACTCGAGTCAATGTCTGTATTATGGCAACTTACATTGCAAGCCCGGTGGTCCTGTTGGGTGCCGGCAGCGAGCTGTAACTTACCTTTCCTGCAGCTCCTGTCGGCTCCCTTCTCTCTCCTCCGGTCCGGTCAGCTTCCCTGTCAGCTCCCATTGTAAGTCTCGCGAGAGCCGCGGGGTCAGAGCGTTGCCACGGATTACCGTGGCAACGCTCTGTGCGGCAGTCAGACCGCAAGACTTACAGGGGAGCTGACCGGACCGGACGAGAGAGAAGGGAGCTGACAGGAAAGGTAAGTTACAGCTCTCTGCCAGCCCCCTCCTACACAGTCCATCCACTGGACCACCAGGGAATGAGAACCCCCCTCCCTGGCCAGCAGGGAGGGGGGACGAAAATAAATATAAATAAATAAAAATGTAAATAATAATAAAATGAAAATAAAATATTAACAATATAAAAAAAATTATAATATTAAAATAAAAATGTCCACCCCCCCACCAAGGCTCTGCATCACACACACAAACACACTCTGCATCACACACACACACACTGCATTATATACACACACTGCACTCATACACACACACTGCACTCATACACACACACACTGCATTCATACACACACACACACACACTGCATTCATACACACACACACACACACTGCACTCATACACACACACACACACACACCGCATTCATACAAACACACTGCATTCATACAAACACACTGCATTATATACAGGGAGTGCAGAATTATTAGGCAAATGAGTATTTTGACCACATCATCCTCTTTATGCATGTTGTCTTACTCCAAGCTGTATAGGCTCGAAAGCCTACTACCAATTAAGTATATTAGGTGATGTGCATCTCTGTAATGAGAAGGGGTGTGGTCTAATGACATCAACACCCTATATCAGGTGTGCATAATTAGGCAACTTCCTTTCCTTTGGCAAAATGGGTCAAAAGAAGGACTTGACAGGCTCAGAAAAGTCAAAAATAGCGAGATATCTTGCAGAGGGATGCAGCACTCTTAAAATTGCAAAGCTTCTGAAGCGTGATCATCGAACAATCAAGCGTTTAATTCAAAATAGTCAACAGGGTCGCAAGAAGCGTGTGGAAAAACCAAGGCGCAAAATAACTGCCCATGAACTGAGAAAAGTCAAGCGTGCAGCTGCCACTTGCCACCAGTTTGGCCATATTTCAGAGCTGCAACATCACTGGAGTGCCCAAAAGCACAAGGTGTGCAATACTCAGAGACATAGCCAAGGTAAGAAAGGCTGAAAGACGACCACCACTGAACAAGACACACAAGCTGAAACGTCAAGACTGGGCCAAGAAATAGCTCAAGACTGATTTTTCTAAGGTTTTATGGACTGATGAAATGAGAGTGAGTCTTGATGGGCCAGATGGATGGGCCTGTGGCTGGATTGGTAAAGGGCAGAGAGCTACAGTCCGACTCAGACGCCAGCAATGTGGAGGTGGAGTACTGGTTTGGGCTGGTATCATCAAAGATGAGCTTGTGGGGCCTTTTCGGGTTGAGGATGGAGTCAAGCTCAACTCCCAGTCCTACTGCCAGTTCCTGGAAGACACCTTCTTCAAGCAGTGGTACAGGAAGAAGTCTGCATCCTTCAAGAAAAACATGATTTTCATGCAGGACAATGCTCCATCACACGAGTCCAAGTACTCCACAGCGTGGCTGGCAAGAAAGGGTATAAAAGAAGGAAATCTAATGACATGGCCTCCTTGTTCACCTGATCTGAACCCCATTGAGAACCTGTGGTCCATCATCAAATGTGAGATTTACAAGGAGGAAAAACAGTACACCTCTCTAAACAGTGTCAGGGAGGCTGTGGTTGCTGCTGCATGCAATGTTGATGGTGAACAGATCAAAACACTGACAGAATCCATGGATGGCAGGCTTTTGAGTGTCCTTGCAAAGAAAGGTGGCTATATTGGTCACTGATTTGTTTTTGTTTTGTTTTTTGAATGTCAGAAATGTATATTTGTGAATGTTGAGATGTTATATTGGTTTCACTGGTAATAATAAATAATTTAAATGGGTGTATATTTGTTTTTTGTTAAGTTGCCTAATAATTATGCACAGTAATAGTCACCTGCACACACAGATATCCCCCTAACATAGCTAAAACTAAAAACAAACTAAAAACTACTTCCAAAAATATTCAGCTTTGATATTAATGAGTTTTTGGGTTCATTGAGAACATGGTTGTTGTTCAATAATAAAATTAATCCTCAAAAATACAACTTGCCTAATAATTCTGCACTCCCTGTACACACACACACTCCATTCATACACACACTACATTCATACACACACACACACACTGCTTTCATACACACACCGCATTCATACACACACACTGCATTCATTATATACACACACTGTAAATAAATATTCAATTAATATAATTTTTGGGGGATATAATTTTATTTAGAAATTTACCAGTAGCTG
>OW240920.1:27015112-27062610 GCA_933207985.1 Pelobates cultripes | reverse complement strand
ACGGACGACTATTAACAAAGAAGACACCATACCAGTTCGGACAACATTTAATACTGGGAGTTTTTTATATTATTCTCAACAATTTTATACTGGGACTCTTTTATATTACACTCAACAATTTTATCTGTCAAATATTTTGGTGCAGCCTTTTCTTTGTTCCATTGTGTAAGGTAATTGTATCACAGGCAGAGGGGAGGATTTTGTGTGGGAGTGTCTGAGTGTATTGTACGTGTTTATTGGTTGTTTTCTAAAATCCTGTGGGTGGTACTAATGTGTAAGAATGTGTATATAACAACAATAAACCCACAGCTCTGTCTGTTCACTGCTTGATCCTCAACACGGAGCTTTGTCTCGTTCTTGGGGGGATTGCTATTAGAGACTGATTGCCAGGAGTGTAAGTCGCTTGGGTGCTTTTTCTGTTCAGCTGCTAGCAGCTATCTGTGAGGTTTCAGTTTGGGAGTTTGGAGTTCAACTTTGTATCCTGCTCGGATACAAATTATTTTTATTTTCAGCCAGCAGCGGGACCACCTGTCATTACAGGCAGCCCCCCTGCTGGCAATGCAGGAGGCAGCCTACTTGGCCATGTGATTGTGAGGTCCTCACAAGGACCTCACTCTCACATGGCCGGGGGACAACGGAGGAGGAGAATCTGCCGCGGGGGGGCTCCCTGGGAGTCCCCCCCACCGTGATCGCCGGCGTGGGACCGCCGGCGACCGGGTAAGTAATGAAAGACCGGAGGGCGTACAATTACGTCCGGCGGCGTTTAGAGCCGCCTAAAATAGGGTGTAATTGTACGCCCTACGGTCTTAGGGGGTTAAAACACCACCATTATGTATAAGCACACCACTGTCTTAAAAAAAGTGCACTCCTGCATTCAAATGCCAACACTACATTAAAACACAACCCTACAGTCACTCACACATACTTCATATGAAAACATTCTTAAATTCAAACACACAAACACTGCTCAGTGCTACATACATAAAAAAACAAACAAACAAAAAAACAAACAAAACACAAACACCTTCATAGTGCCCAGTTCTCATTTCGATTGAGCAAATTTGGGATATGCTAGATCAACAAATCAGTTCCATGGAGGCCCCATCTTGCAGCTTGCAGGACTTAAAGGATCTGTTGCTAAAGTCTAATGTTGCCAGATACCACAGAACACGATCAGAGGTCTTGTAGGGTCCATGCCTTGGAGCTATTTTGGCAGCACAAGAGGAACCTACATGATATTAGGCACATGGTTTTAATATTATGATTGATTAGTGTACATACACACTGATATATAAAATATGCCAATTAATTTACCTAAACATATTGGGGTCTATATACCCATATAGGAATATTAAATGAAAATGGAAACAATACAACAACTGCCCAAACTGTTACACATTGCAAGCAACCACATAAGAAGAGATATCTGTATCCAATGTAGGCCACCATATATATTCCCATGCTCTTTTTACTACACCATGGTCTAAGCTGTGTAGTAACTTCAGTGCTAATGTTTGCAGCAAAGTAGGAATTACTACTTGTGAACCCCATAAAAGTAGGAATTATTCAGTGAACCCCAGGCTCCACAAGTTTCTTCCTCTTTGTAAAATATGGGTGAAGATCAAAGTGCACTATTTAGGCCACCAATGTTGAACATATGATTCTATTCTTCATCAGAATCTGTTTTTGGTTTCTCCACTTTAACATGAAGAGTTGAACGTGACTTATCTTAGTTTTATTTCTGTCTGACGAATGTCTGGATACTCTTTTTATTGTTCGACCAATCTTCCTACACTCATAGCAATTGCTATTCTTAAACTTACAGGTATTTGCCTTTTGGCTTTTTGCTTACCACATTTGTAACTTGTTGTTTGAGGTCCCATTTTTCTGTCTGGTGCAAAAACAGTCAAGGTGCCGATGAAAGTCATTGTAGGGTCTGATCACAGATCCTTGTCGATCATCTGTTATACTAACGGTTTGGTCATTATTGTGATGTCATGGAATTCAGTCAAACACATATCTGCTTTACTAACAGCCTCCTCAGTAAAACCTCAAAATGGCTTATAACTGTTATAGAGATGTTAACACTTTAGGGGTGTGTCCAGCTGTTCTTAAAGCTCTAGCACATAATATGTATTTATGAGACTGTCTGTAATATATCATTTACAATAAAAGATATAGTAATCTCAGCATCACTGTGATGGATGGCCTGATCCCTCTGATTTGGTTTACACAAGCCACAAGCTTGCGGCACCAATGTTGTGACTGTTGGCAATGTACCATTTCTGTATTGTGTGTACCTGTATAATACACAGTGCAGTGTGTGTCTGTATATGTATCAAGAGTGTGTAACCCCCACACACAGAGTATAGGGAAACAGTAGTCAGAATGAAGGAATGTAAAGAAAGAAGGTATGTATACTGGACCTTAGAGTGGCTGGGTTAACGTGTGACCTACATAGGCTAAATTTTAGAGTCAAAATAGAAAGCCAAGGACAAGAACGAAAAAACAAGCTGAAGTCATGGAACCAGGAAATCAGAAAAGTCAAATACAAAACTGGGTCATTAATGATAAAACCAAATAACTACTTCACAGTAACATAGAAACACAAAAACATAGAATGTGACAGCAGATAAGAACCAATCGGCCCATCTAGTCTGTCCAATTTTCTAGATACTTGCATTAGTACCTGGCCTTCTCTTATAGTTAGGATAGCCTTATGCCTATCCCACGCATGCTTAAACTCCCTCACTGTGTTAATCTCTACCACGTCAGCTGGAAGGCTATTCCATGCATCCACTACCCTCTCAGTAAAGTAATACTTCCTGATATTATTTTTAAACCTTTGCCCCTCTAATTTAAGACTATGTCCTCTTGTTGTGGTAGTTTTTCTTCTTTTAAATATAGTCTCCTCCTTTACTGTGTTGATTTCCTTTATGCATTTAAATGTTTCTATCATATCACCCCTGTCTTTCCTCCAAGCTATACGTGTTGAGATCCTTTAACCTTTTCTTGTAAGTTTTATCCTGCAATCCATGAAGTAGTTTAGTAGTCCTTCTCTGAACTCTCTCTAAAGTATCAATATCCTTCTGGAGATACGGTCTCCAGTACTGTGTACAATACTCCAAGTGAGGTCTCACCAGTGTTCTATACAATGGCATGAGCACTTCCCTCTTTCTACTGCTAATACCTCTCCCTATACAACCAAGCATTCTGCAAGCTTACCCTGCTGCTCTATTACATTGTCTGCCTACTTTTAAGTCATCTGAAATAATTACCCCTAACTCCCTTTCCTCAGATGTTGAGGTTAGGACTCTATCAAATATTCTGTACTCTACCCTTGGGTTTTTACTTCCAAGATGCATTATCTTGCATGTATCAACATTAAATGTCAGTTGCCACAATTCTGACAATTTTTCTAGTTTCCCTAATCATTTGCCATTTGGCTTATCCCTCCTGGAACATTAATTCTGTGACATATCTTAGTATCATCAGCAAAAAGACATACCTTACCATCAAGACCTTCTGCAATATCACTAATAAAAATATTAAAGAAAATGGGTCCACGGACAGATCCTTGAGGTACCCCACTGGTAACAAGCCCATGCTTCGAATATACTCCATTGACTACAACCCTCTGTTGCCTGTGACTCAGCCACTGCCTTACCCATTCAACAATATTGGAATCCAAACCTAAAGATTGCAATTTATTGATAAGCCTTCTATGTGCAACAGTGTCAAAAGCCTTAATGAAATCTAGGTAAGCAATGTCTACTGCACCACCCTGATCTATTATTTTAGTTACCCAATCAAAAAAATCCATAAGATTAGTTTGGCATGATCTCCCTGAAGTAAACCCATGTTGTCTCTCAACCTTGAAATCCATGTAATTTTAGATCTTCAACAATCCTATCCTTTAACATAGTTTCCATTACTTTCCCCACTACTGAAGTAAGGCTTACTGGCCTATAGTTGCCCGACTCCTCCCTATTACCTTTCTTGTGAATGGGCACAACATTCGCTAACTTCCAAGGACTACTCATGTTAACAATGATTGGTTAAATAAATCTGTTAATGGTTTTGCTAGTACACCACTTAGCTATTTTAATAACTTTGTGTGTATTCCATCAGGTCCCATTGACTTATCTGTCTTTACTTTTGACAGTTGAAATAGAACCTCTTCCTCTGTAAACTCGCATGTAACAAATGACTCATTTGTCCTTTTTGCTAACTGAGGGCTCTTTCCTTCATTTTCATCTGTAAATACTGAACAAAAATAATAATTGAGGCAGTCAGCTAGACCTTTATCCTCTTCTACATACCTTCCTTCTTATGTTTTTAATCTAACTAATCCTTGCTTTACTTTCCTTTTCTCATTTATGTATCTAAAAAATGTTTTATCCCCTTTTTTTTACATACTGTGCTCTCTGTACTATTCTCTCTTCTGTGTGTGATTTGGAAGCTTATAACTTGCTTAGCCTCTTTCTGCCTAATCTTATAGATCATTCTGTCTTCCTCACTCTTTTTTTATAATTACTATAAATGCTAACTTTTAGTTTTTTACTATTTTGGCCACATCTATGGAGTACCACAGTGGTTTCTTGAATTTTCTTCTTTTACTGACAAGCCTAATCCATTTTCTGTTGCCTTCAGCAGTTCAACTTTTAAATAATCCCGTTTCTCTTGTACTCCATTTAAATTGCTACAGTTTGGTAATGACTCCTTTACACATATTCTAATTTTAGAAAAGTCTGTTTTTCTAAAGTCTAAAACTTTTGTTTTTTTGTGGTGTGACTCATTCACTATTCTTATATTAAACCACACAAACGTTCACCTACAGTAATATCTGATACCATACTAAATCCAAATCTAGTATGGCCTCTTTATGAGTTGGCTCCTCAACAACTTGTTTTAGAGACTATACCAATAGGGAGTTTAGAATATGTGTGCTCCTGGCACAAGCAGCTATTTTGGTTTTCCAATTCAAATCAGGAAGATTAAAGTCACCCATGATGGTAACTCCCCCCTTCATTGTCATTTTAGGTATTTCCTCAACTAGTAGATTATCTAACTCTTCTGTTTGTTCTGGGGGCCTATAAATCACACCTACACGAGTTACTGTGTGATTACCAAATTCTAATGTAACCTAAACGGACTCTATCTTCGCCTCACTAACTTTTATTATGCTAGGTTTTATGCTATCCTTCATATACAGGGTCACCCTCCCCATTTCGTGCCTCTCTGTCTTTTCTATATAAAGAGTAACCCGGTATTGCTATGTCCCAGTCATTTTTCTCATTACACCATGTCTCAGTAACAGCGACTTAATCTACATTATGAGTTGCCATTATTGCCACAAGTTCATGGATCTTATTCCCTAATTCTCTAAGCTTATAATTTTTAGCACACTGTCCTTGTTTTGGGGGGCAATTGGATTGATGTTTTATCACCCCTTTGCCCCCCCTAGTTAAAATACATCCTAACAAAATCTCTGAACTGTTCACTGAGAACATTTGTTCCCTTTTGAGAAAGGTGCAAACCATCTTTTTTTGTACAGTTTATTTCCATTCCAAACAGAGCTACCATGAGAAATGAAGCCAAATCCTTGCTCCCGACACCATTCACCAAGCCACAGGTTAACATCCGTAATACGCATCCGCCTGTCGTTCTGAGTGTTATGCACAGTGTAATACTAACTTATTTGGAACGCAACTGCAGAGTTTTTAATTGCAGAAATTGATAGTTTTACCTATTTTTGTTCCTGATGTGGAGGAGAGAATACTGTAGCTTTAAACCCTCAAGCAGGTTGTTAATTGCAGGGAAAAAATAAGCCACTGAAGATTTGCACAGAGCCAAACAGTCCCAATTAAGAGTAGTGCAGAGAATGCATGCAGAGTTAGGTTGAATTAAATGTAGTATAATAACTACAAGCAAATTTATCAATGAGGCAAGACAGAGTTTGCAACTAGGAATAAATTGATTGAAGGAAGTAGTATTTAGCCTTAGAAACACTTCTTATTAGTAACTGAGAGTAACTTGATTGAAGGAAACAGAATTGAGCCTTAGAAGCAGTTTCTTATTAGTAACTGAGAGTAACTTGATTGAAGGAAACAGAATTGAGCCTTAGAAGCAGTTTCTTATTAGTAACTGAGAGTAACTTGATTGAAGGAAACAGAATTGAGCCTTAGAAGCAGTTTCTTATTAGTAACTGAGAGTAACTTGATTGAAGAAACAGAATTGAGCCTTAGAAGCAGTTTCTTATTAGTAACTTAGAGTAACTTGATTGAAGAAAACAGTACTTAGCTTAAGAGGCAGTTCTGGAACTGGAGAGCTTAATTTAATCAAGTAGTTGAAGAGAGGAATTGAAGTCCGTTTAACAAGCCGAGGTCGAGGAGTGGAGAAGGAGGTTAGTCATTCCAGAGCAATTTTCGGTACACGGTTAGATCAAATAGAGCAGCTGGTAAGTGTTTCACAGACACCTGTACAATAATCCAGTGCACTTCATTTTGGTTTGGAGGGATAGCGCCTGTGGAATGAAGCAACTAATCTTTTTGCATGAACATCAGATGAATCTTCCCAAGTGTCTTCATCAACTCCATAACCTTTCCATCTAATAGGTATTGTAGGGAGCCACGGTGGACACGTGAATCCAAAATTTTATGTATTTCATATTCCTCTTCACCGTGGACAATGACAGGTTCAGGAGATGTAACCACTTCCCTATTGAAAGGATCGGGGATGTGTGGTTTAAGCAAGGAGACATGGAATACTGGATGAAGTTTGAAACTTGGAGGAAGTTTTAGTTTAACAACGTTATCATTAATTACTGCAATTACTTGAAAAGGACCAAGAAAAAGAGAGCTCAATTTTTTTGAGGGGCGGTTGGTGGTAATATTCCTCGAGGAGAGCCAGACAAGATCTCCTATTTTGTAATTAGGAGGTGTTTTTCTTTTATTGTCAAAAAACTTTTTCTGGTTATTTAGGGCGAGTTGAAGATTCTCCCGTAATTTGAGAAATAGGGAAGACATAAAATCGCTTCTAGATGAAACAGTAGGATTGGATGAAGCAATGGTTTGGATGGGAAATGAAGATGGATGGAAACCATAGTTCGAGAAGAAGGGAGTCATTTTTGTACTGGAGTGAATAGTATTGTTATAAGAAAATTCAGCCATAGGTAACCATGTGGTCCAGTCATCTTGTAGGTATGAACAATAACATTGCAGATACTGTTCCAAGCATTGATTAACCCTCTCCGTTTGCCCATTAGTTTGGGGATGATAGGCGGATGAGAGTTTGCGTTGAATTTGAAGGGAGAGACACATCTCTTTCCAGAATTTGGAGGTAAATTGTGTCCCCCTATCAGAAATAATTTCTTCAGGAAGTCCATGAAGCTTTACAATATTATCTATAAAGACTTTAGACAATTCTGCTGAGGAGGGCAATTTTCTTAAAGAGATGAAATGGGACATTTTAGTGAGGCGGTCTACAACGACAAGGATAGTGGTGAAATGTTGAGAAGGTGGGAGATCCACTAAAAAATCCATAGAGATGGATTGCCAAGGTTTTTCTGGAATAGGTAAATTAAGTAGTAATCCAAAAGGTTGATGATGTTCAGGTTTGGACCTTTGACAGATAGGGCAAGTCTTGACATATAATTCAATAGTTTTATCCTGGCGAGGCCACCAATAATATCGTGAAGTTAATTCAAGAGTCTTCTTAATCCCAGGATGTCCAGCTAGGGGAGAATCATGAACCATTTTAAGTAATTTATTCCTAATTATGGGAGGAATATAAATTCTATCTTTAAAATAAAATATGCCATCCTTTTTTTTTAACATAGGTGTATTGGGAAGCTCAAGATCTTTTTGATTCAAATTCTTTATGTCATCATATAGAGAAGAAATAATTCCAATTGTTTTGTTAGGAGGGTAATCATCAATAGTAGTTTTATGAGGAATTCTAGAGAGAGCGTCTGCCTTTTTATTTCTAGTTCCAGGTCTGTATACCAATTGGAAGTTAAATCGGTTAAAAAAAAGATTCCATCTAACTTGTCTAGCTGAGAGGGTTTTGTTAGTATAGAGATATTCAAGATTTTTATGATCTGTATAAACCACTATGGGGTGTTTTGTATCTTCAAGGAGGTGACGCCAATTTTCAAAGGCAGCTTTAACACTTAACAATTCTTTTTTACCAATAGGATAATTTTTTTCAGCGGAGCTCAAGGATCTTGAAAAAAAAGCAACTGGATGGAGCGGATCCTGAGGTGTTTTTTGTTGAGAAAGCACTGCTCCGATAGCTGTATCTGATGCATCTACTTCAAGAACATTTAAGAATGTTGGATTAGGTAGTTGAAGAATGGGGGCAGTTGTAAATCTTCTTTTTAATTCGTTGAAGGCTGTTTGTGCATTTTCATTCCAATTAAAAGAACGCTTACTACTGTTAAGGAGATTAAGTGGATGAGATATATCTGAGTAATTTCTAATAAATTTTCTATAGAAATTTGCAAATCAAAGAAATCATTGCAACTCTTTTGTACTAGTAGGGACGGGCCAGTTAATAATACACTCAATTTTGGAATTATCCATCTTCAAGGAATAAGGTGAAATAATATATCCTAGAAAAGAGAATTCAGTTACCTCAAAAAGGCATTTCTCAGGTTTAGCGTATAATTTGTGTAATTGATAGGATATTTTGGGAGACTGCTAGTATACCTATAATAGAGAACAAAACATAGTGAAAATATTGCTAAATATTATAAAACTTCCAATAATTGAAATGCACTCACATATTCCAAAAAGATAAGCGTATTATGGGTGCCTCCCCTCGATGGAAATAGGGTGGTTAACTCCTATTGATTTTTCCTCCTCAAGTGATAGCCAATGGGGTATCCAGGTCAGCAAGAAGGTCCACAAACAGCAACCACGGGAATACTTCAAAGGCAATTTATTCACTTACAAAAATTAAGAAGGTATGCAAATAAAACATAAAAACAATATAAAAATAAGATGCTGGTCCTACGCGTTTCGTCCTTATACAAAAAGGACTTCCTCAGGGACCATCTATTTCAATAAAATATCAATTGACAAATACAAAGAGTAAACAGCATCCTAAAACGCTAACAATCAAAAAATCTTATATAGGGCTAATCCCTTCAAGTCATTGGTGGAATAGTGGGTGTCTTCTCATCTTCCAATTCGTCGAAATTTTCTTCTCCCCAGGTGTAGCCGCTTTACCGGAATGAAATGCCGGGTCCGTTCAACACATTTAGCCACTTCCGCGTACGTCATACGTTACGCGTGCGTCACGTGGTAAAATGTTCATCACATGACCTTTATGCGTTCCACGCTCGAAAGAAAAACATGGCCATGCGTTCCATAGCATAATAGACTAAAAAGTCAATTTTCTTATACCTGGTGGTAATATACAAATAACTGAAAAATAAAAAGCTATTAAAGATCATGTTATAGTCTTATAGAAAATCATAGCAATAATAAAATGTCCTCTAACAAATAACTAACTCGAAACATTATTAAAATGAATGAAAACAACTCCCCATCTAAGTTGATCATTCATAATATCTGTTATAACTTTACAAAAAGATATTTGATTATTAATAACTTCATATATTGACAGTGATATTTTAATATATTAATAAAACAAACTAAACCATTAAAATAAATTAAATAACTCTATCTAAATTGCAGATCCAAAATGTGTGAAGTGACATGAATATTTATTCATATATTCAATTACATATCCATATTGTGTAAAGTGGCATAAGTGATTATACACTCTATATTCCTTCAATCTCTAATAAAGTAATACTTTTTTTTTTTTCCTTCTTTCCCTTCTCCAAATAGTGATATCTTATCACTCAATTAGTTCAAAAAACAGACAATATCCATATCCACATTTAACCCCCTTGGGGTAAGGGTGCGTAATCTATGAATCCAGTATGATTCCCTTTGTGCCAATCGTTTTTCTTTATTACCCCCTCTCCAATGAGGTTGAATTTGCTCTATCCCTATACAACGCAAACCCTTCAGACAGAAAAATGGGCAACTGTTGCAATGGAGAGGAACTGAATGGGTATCCAATTTTTTCTTTATGTTATTAATATGTTCCAAAAGTCTCACTTTTAAACATCTCTTTGTACGGCCAACATATTGGCTGCCGCATGGGCACTGAAGTAGATACACCACACAGTCTGAGCGGCAGCCAATCTCTGATTTAATGGAAAACTGTTTCCCTGTAACAAAACTACTGTATGATGTAACTTTATCCGTATTTACTTGTAAACAAGCTTTGCAACTTTTACAACCTCTAAAACCTTTTGGCCCTTTTTTAGTATTTTTAAATCCATTTTTTAAGGCATAACTTGGTGCTAATAGGTTCTTAAGATTTAGTTTTTTCCTAAAAATAATCTTTGGCCTTTTGGATAGATGTTCTCCCAAAATGGGATCCCCCAGCAGTATTGGCCAGTACTTATGCAAACTCCTTTTTGTTTTTGGATGATCCACATTATATTGTGTGAAAAAGGCCTGTTTAAAATCTTCCCCTTTTTTCCTACTACTAGAACCGTCAATTAGAAGGTCATTTCTGCTCTTTTTGGACATCACCTGAATTTCTCTCTTTATATGTTTTTGATTATAGCCTTTTTTAACTAATTTATCGGCTATATGTTGCGCCTGTATCTGAAAATCCTTGGTGTGCGAACAATTTCTTCTTACTCGAGTAAGTTGTCCCTTGGTGATTCCCTTCAACCAAGGTTGATGGTGACAACTACGTTTATGAACATAGCTGTTCCCATCAGTTGGTTTGAAGAAACATTTGGATTTTATTTCATTTCCCTCACAAAATAAGGTGAGATATTTCGACGAATTGGAATTAATCCCTAGAATGACTGGATAAAGTGGAGATTTAATAACATCAATGATAAGGAATTCAGAATGAACGTTGTTGGTAATCATTCTTAGAGGAATTGTCTCATTTTTTTATGGGTCCTGAGGATATAAATGAACCATCAATAACTCTGACTGGAACAAAATTAGTTTTACGAACACAAGGGATTTTATTTTTTGTAACAAAGGAAAAATCAAGGAAGGCTCCATTAGCGCCAGAATCAATTATGGCCTCAGTCATAATTCTTTTTGTGTCCCACTGTAATATGAGAGATATAGAAAAATAAGTAGATGTTTTTTTTGGTAGGACGTTCAATATAGAAGTAGATGAATGATGCTTACCACCTTTTCAATGTTTCAGTAGAGGACATTCGGGAATTAGATGTTCTTTTGAGGCACAATACATACATAGGTTTAGTTGTCTCCTTCTTGTTCTTTATTCAGAAGTAAGAGGACTTCTTATTATACCTACTTTCATAGGTTCAGTATGAGAAGGAGTTTTTTCAGGCAATTTTGGAGGAGTGAAGGGTTTTCTTCAAGTAGAATTGGTAAGAACGTTTTCAGCCCTTCTTTCTCTTAGACGCCTATCAATACTGATGGAAAGTTGAATCAATGCGTTTAAAGTAGGAGGAAGTTCGGTAGGGAGAGTTCATCTTTCACAGCTTCGGATAATCCGAGACGGAACTGATTGTGTAAGGTAATGTCGTTCCATTGGGTTTCTGTAGCCCATCTTTTAAATTCTGCAATATAAACTTCAACAGGTCTATTCTTTTGGTGTAGAGTTCTGATGGTTAAATCTGCAGCAGTTTGTTTATAAGCATCTTCATATAATAAAGACATAGCTTCAAAGAACTCGTCCAATGAATCTAATATGGGATCATCATTCTCTAGAAAGGAATGTGCCCAGGCCATAGGTTCACCTCTTAAAAAAGAGATCACAGAACAGACCTTAGATCTTTCAGTGAGATAAGATCTGGGTCTTAAAGCTTTAAGAAGTTTGCAAGAATTCAAAAACTCTCTGTACTTTGATCTATCTCCATAAAATGTTTCTGGATTGCAGACAGCAGGATCGCTAGCCGATTGAAGAGCGGCATGAGGAAGATGACCTTGTATGTCTCTGACATAAGTTAATATTCTCTCATTTGTAATCTGCAATTCTTGTAAACCCTGAGCAATTGTATCCACTCTGTTTGTCAGGGCAGAGACTTGTGAATTAATATCTGCTGGTTCCATTGGATGACGGCTGGATTATTCTGTAATACTAACTTATTTGGAACGCAACTGCAGAATTTTTAATTACAGAAATTGATAGTTTTACCTATTTTTGTTCCTGATGTGGAGGAGAGAATACTGTAGCTTTAAACCCTCAAGCAGGTTGTTAATTGCAGGGAAAAAATAAGCAAGACAGAGTTTGCAACTAGGAATAAATTGATTGAAGGAAGTAGTATTTAGCCTTAGAAACACTTCTTATTAGTAACTGAGAGTAACTTGATTGAAGGAAACAGAATTGAGCCTTAGAAGCAGTTTCTTATTAGTAACTGAGAGTAACTTGATTGAAGAAAACAGTACTTAACTTAAGAGGCAGTTCTGGAACTGGAGAGCTTAATTTAATCAAGTAGTTGAAGAGAGGAATTGAAGTCCGTTTAACAAGCCGAGGTCGAGGAGTGGAGAAGGAGGTTAGTCGTTCCAGAGCGATTTTCGGTACACGGTTAGATCGAATAGAGCAGCTGGTAAGTGTTTCACAGACACCTGTACAATAATCCAGCCCTTTGAATCTGGCGCGGTCTTCCTATGTAGCGTGGAAAGACCGCGTCAGAAAAAGGGACGGGGCGAAGCTCCGTGAACCCGGAAGTGGGTTAGTTCGGCGAAAGGCACGGCAGGTATAACCTGACACACAGGCAGAACTTCAGAGAATGACAGTGTGGAAGCGACCTGCCGTATATCATTGGCAATAACACTAAAAACTCATTTTACCCCTGAAACCTCATTGCAAGCCAAGTCATTTGCCCCTAGATGGACAAGTACATCCAATTCCCCTTCCTGCTTTGCTTGCTTAACAATATTACAAATACGTCTCCTGTCTCTGTGAGTAGTAGCTACGGGAAGATATCGTACAGCACCACTATTGTCCAGCTCCACACCTCTTATGATAGAATCCCCCAGCAACAACTGCTTCCTATTAGGCCTCACCATAGTCTCCAAGCCTGTCTCCACAACACCACTACACTCGGTGCCTGAGAATGTCTCCACAACACCACTACCCTCAGTGCCTGAGCCTGTCTCCATAACAACATTACACTCTGAAAGTGCTGAAAATTAATAATGTAGAGCAACAGACTGTGCAATATACCTTTTATCCACAACTCTACATCTACCAGATCCTACAGTAATCAATCTGAAATTCCTAGTATGTCTCTGCGGCAGTGGCTTTGCAGCAGTTCCAGCCTGAGTTTGTTTACTAGATAATTTACAAATCTCAGACTTCAAAAATACAATCTCCTGCAGCAATATAGAGAATTATCTACAGATTAGAAAACATCCAAACCTCTATTACACTGAACTAAGTCTGTCATTTTAATAAGGTGAATAATTTAAATTAAACAAATCTTAACTCCTCCCCCTCTTGTATACCTCAGATTACCTCCAGAATCTCTCCAATCACACACTTAGAAGCAGCACTTAGCTGTAGCAACCAAGCTATATTAGCCAAGCTAATGACCACAACCCTTATATAACTCCTAAAAGCACCACCCACTAGGCATTTTTAACACATGGGTAGGCCTATGCTTATTTGCAAACAATAGCTAATTAACCAACAATCAATAGCAAGTACCTAGCTAATCAAATCAAATGCCTTACCAATTACCAACAGGAAATCAAACCCTGTGCAATTAGCAACCTTTTCCTATAGATGAATCTTACCTGTAACAGTAAAAAAGAAAACTCTTAGCAAAATCTTGGACAGTTGAAGATTCTGTAAGCACTCTTGGGCAGTATAAACCACGACAGGGCAGTGATCTCCAGAAAGAGGCAAGTTTAAATAGGGAGAACAAAAATCTTATTGGATAGCATCATCACTCTGCACACACAAAGGGGTATGACTTGTGATGGGCTGATGATATGTCCCAATAATATGACCTGTCACTTTAATGCTATAAAAAGCCTGCAACTACAGGGTCCTGTAATTTCCGAGGACTCCTGTACGTGGCGCAAGGCTGCCATAATGATCTGGAAGCCTTGACAGAAGACAGATCGTGTAGGGGCTGCTCTACACGAGGAGTAACCGAACTCCACACGACGTTCACTGTGGCCGGGATGGCGTGGGACTGGAGACTTCAAGGCTGCTATGTGGCACACCCTGGAAGCCGCATGTGTTGTGCAGCATACCGAGGTATGACAATATGGATCAGAGGGTTAACAGAGGAGGAGGGACCACAGCTCTCTTTGCTGGCAAAAGGTATAGTCAGTTGTGAAATGTATTTTGTGGGTTAATCAAGTTAAATGCTGTACTGTGAGGGACCACCTGCTGTAGGAGCCAGCAAGTCTACATGTTACCTACTACAGCAAAGGGCTGTATTGATGTAACCAGAGATTGCTCTGAAGAGACAGTGGGTACAATCAAGATTATCATTTATTGTCAGAGTGGGCTTGCAAATGGGGGAAAGAACTAGTGTAATGAATCACTTTGTAGCCAGTTCTTTCCTGTGTGTTCTATTTGCCCTGTTCTGTATTCCCACTGGTGAAATTGTCAGTACAATGTTTTTTTACTGTATGCCGTGATCTTTGCAAGCTGGCTCCTTATACAATAAACGGAGTCTGAGTAATTTTGAGTTGCCAAGAAAGAAGAGGTTGTCACTTCCTTGAGGTCTCACAAGTTATGGCTATTCATTGTCCTCTATAGAATAATTACTAATAAGAATATTGCCAGAGAACTAGATGAATAGAAGGTCATATAGTAACCAGATACCAGTGCAGTATATCCTGCATATGCAATCAAAGATGAGTCCTAGCATTTATTGGAACAGTTTAGTGGTACAGGTTATGTAAAAAGAATACCCATGTGCAATATTAGGCTGTATGGTCACAATCACCAAAGGTGTATTTTGAGAAAAAAAGGAGATGCATTTAAAGAAAAAAACAAATGGACAACTATTAATGTGGCAATGTCATGCCGAACATACCTTTCTCCTATTATTTCCTCTTTTTTGAGAGAGGAGGAGAAGAGGAAACAATAAGAAACAAAAGATAAAGTAAGGACTACTTTGTCTTATGTATTTTTCCTACGCCTGACTTCCTTTGACCAAAGGAGTCAGACTCTGGAGGAACTTCCACATTTTATTTGACACCTCAGGGCCAAGACAAGGTCCACAAATCAAGCCAAACACCTAAGCTTCGATGGGGCCAATCGAATTGCCCAATCTGTTTGGGCACCTACTGCTGCCTCTCAAGATGTTATTTTGCATTCTTGAAGAGCAACATATAATGGCTGCACTTCAGGGGAAAGTGCCATATAGCTTTGAGTAAGAACGCTTCATGTTTTTTCATGGTCTACACCGATTCAACAAGCCATTTCATCTCAAATAGACTTCTTCAGGGATATGTCCATCTGGGAAGTTGCTCCTAATTTTGTACGCTAGGCTTAATTGGGGTCCTCCCCCCGCCATTCTCTGTTAATTCTTCCTCAATGTGCCACATGTGTTCCATGGTGGAACTCACATCCTTCTTCTGACTATGTTTTTCGATTCCACCTTCATATGTGCATGGATATTGAGGGAGGTGTTCGTCTCATGCTAAACGTATGGAGTTGAAGTCTTTCTAAATGCATATTATAAAGTTCAGTGTTTCACCCTGAAACGCATATAGCCAGGAAAGTAATACAAGTATGATATATAGGAGATAGGTGACATGGGAAAATGTACATAAATATAGAAAATAGAGAAAACCACGATAATGTGTCCAGGGAACAAAATATATAAAAATATAAAAAGGGACAAACCAATATAGAAAAATTATACATACAAAAAAAGAATAAAATAGAATAAAAAGTGAAAAACAAATAAAAATAAACCAAAGAGTGGTTATTGGACTTTTGGACAGCATCCATCAAAGGTCTGGGACCCCGATTTCATTCCCAAACCAAATATTTGGCATTAAACAGAAATGTTAGAAAATAAACTGAAATAGATTGTTGATCCAATTAGATATCTAACTGCCATTCTGGGGTCAAGAGAGATTTTTCCCCTAGTTTGTTGCAAAATTGGAAGCGCTGCAAATAGGGTTTTAGCCTTCTTATGGATCAACTGCAAAAACAAATGTGAGAAAGGCTGAACTTGATAGACACATTTAGCTTTTCCGATATGTAACTATATGTACAGTGAACATTTATACAACCTATACATATCTGCATTTTCTGAGATTTTTATAGGCATTGATAAAAAAAATATATATATAAAAAAATAAAGCCCTATTTACATTCTTAAATGTTTTAATTCAATGTATTTTAGATCTAGAAATCACATTTCTGTCACTTGGTAACAGAGTGCTTTTACATGGGAAAAATAGAACTTGGTTTAGAAAATAACAATTCACATTTTCTGTCATCAGCATTTTTTTCTTTATAAAAATATGTGGTGTCTGCCCTTCTATTACACAGAAAGAATTACTATCAAGTCTAAGTGAATTTTTAACTAATGACTGTATTCTTGGGACCATATTTAATTGTATCTGCCAAATGCAGATATTGCTTTGAATAAGAGCTACTTTAGAATTCATAAAGAGTACTGAAAGCAGCCTGTGCACACAGCTGTTTCATGGATTAAAATGGTTTTCTGTTATGATAAATTAATTTACAAACTATGCATAATACATAAAAAGATAACATTAGTTACTGAAGTTAGTAACACAAGTTGTTTGAAATCATCTGGAAAATGAATTGATAATTCTAATAAATTCATAGTAATAGTTAAGAGGTTAAATATACATTCTGACACACCTGAAAAATACTTAATATTTCCAATGAAATAAGCATTCTTCTATAGAATACTTCCAATCAGTACCGGACCGGGAAAAAAATTCAGCCCGGGCATTTTTCAATCACAGTAGCCCCCTGAGAAGGGGGCGGGGCCAGAGTGGGTATGTTTTGTCATCACTAAAGTGAGCACGTTGGTTCAATGCGCAGAGCCCCGCCGAAGAGCTTTAGCATGAGAAAAAAAGCCTTGTATTTGTTCTGCGCAGCGCAAGCAAATTTAATAACATGCTTGCGCTGTGTTTGCTTGTAACGTATCTCTGGTGTCTCCATAAGTGGGATACCAGAGGACAGAAGGGCCAGGAAAGCATATTGTGTATGTGTTTGGAGCCTGCTTGTGGGATTGCGTGTGTGTAGAGTTAGCTGATTGTGGTGTGGTATTGTGTAAATTGGTCGATTTCATTTGTGTTGTAATATATGTGGCTAGGGGCTGTAGAGAGTGTGTTTATAGGGGGCATAGTGTGTGTGTGCATATGGGCTGTAGTGTGTGTGTATAGGTGGCGTAGTGTGTGTAGGGGTTGTAGAGAGTGTGTGCTTAGAGAATGTAGTATGCTTGCTTACAAGGAATATAGTGTGTGCATAGGGGATCCAGAGTTCGTATGTCAGGAATGTAGTGTGTGTAGGTGGTGTGGTGTGTATAGGAGATTGTGTGTGTGTATGTGTGTGTGTGTAGAGGATTCAGAGTGTATATAGAGATCTAGTGTGTGTATGTGTAGATTAGATAATCCAGTGTTGGGTAAGGGATCTAGCATGTATCTGGAGCCTAATGTGTGTAGTGGTGCAGTGTGAGGGGTGCTGTAATATATATATATATGTTTGGATGTATTGTATGTGTGAGGGGCGCGGTGTGTTGGATGTGCTGTGTGTAGGAGTGAAGGGTGCAGCATATTTGTGTGTAAGATGGGTGCAGTGTGTGTGTGTAAGAGGGGTGCTGTGTGTATGAGAGTGTTCTTATCTGCTGTCACTTTCTTTGTTTCTAATTTTCTTTGTCTGTTAATTACCTTAGGGTTATTTTATATATTATATATGTGTGTGTTAGGGTGCTGTGTGTGTCTGAGGGTGCTGTGTGTGTGAGGTTGCTGTGTGTCTGAGGGTGCTGTGTGTGTGAGGGTCCTGTGTGGGTCTGAGGGTGCTGTGTGTGTCTGAAGGTGCTGTGTGTGTGTGAGGGTGCTGTGTGTATGAGGGAGTTGTGTGTGCGAGGGTGCTGTGTGAGAGTGCTGTGTGTGTGAGAGTGCTGTGTGTGTGTGGGTGATGTGTGTGAGGGTGCTGTGTGTGTCTGGGTGCTGTGTGTGAGGGTGCTGTGTGTGTCTGAAGGTGCTGTGTGTGTGTCTGAGGGTGCTGTGTGTGTGTCTGAGGGTGCGGTTAGTGTGAGGGTGCTGTGTGTGTCTGAGGGTGCTGTGTGTGTGAGGGTTCTGTTAGTGTGAGTGAGTGTGTGTGTGTGTGTGTGAGTAATGTGTGTGACTATGTTTGGGATTGTGTGTTTGTGGGGGGGTAGATTTAAATATATTTAAATCTACAAAACTTTATATCCCCCCCCTCCCTTCTTACATTTAGCCTGGGAGTGGGGACTGTGCTGCCATCCCTGGTGGTCCTAGTGGTAAATGAGCTCTAGCCTACAAGGCTAGAGTTCACTCTTACGAGATCTGAGCTTTGCTGTGGTAACCGCGGCAACACTCCGACCTCGCCAGAGGAACTTGGCGGAACTGCAGGTAAGAGCTCCACTGGTTCCTCCTCTCCCTCCCTCCCCAGCCGGTGGTCACTTGTAACTGCCTGTGGGATGGTGAGAGAGATCTTTGATCTCCCCACTGGCCCATGAAGGCACACAGCAGGGTTGGTACTATCTCCCCTGCCGGCTTAGGCCCATGGCCATCGCGGCCCACTGAGCATTTGCCCTGTATGAACGATGGCCAGTCCGGGCCTGCTTCCAGTATATTAAACTTGCAATTGCCTTTAATACATTAATATACGCTTATTGGCTTATTTGGTAGTGGGTCATAATAATTAGTCATAAACTTGAGTGTAATTTATTCTTACTTTTCATTTTTTTTTTTTAACCTTTGCCTTTACTCAACAATCCACCTCTACTATAATACATTTAGTCTTATTTAATGCACAATATGATAGTAAAATAAATGCACAGTTTATATGGTTTTCTTGATGATTTACATATATTATATAAACCTTTTAAGTAGATACCATTGCATATTCGATTTGATATATCACAATGTAACTGTACTTTAGCTGCATGGTGTGTTAGAAGTGATTGTAAAATGTCTATTAAGTAGAATTGTGTATGGCAGAAAAAATTGTGTTCAAATTAACCATTTTTTTCTGATAACTGCATTTATTTGGGACCACTACACTCGTTCATGTAGCAGTTTGAGTATTCTGAGCATCGTCCGTAAAAAGGTTTGGGAAAATGATTTGTATTAGCCAAAAAGGGCATGAAAATAGGCCAATATATAAATATTATGTCTATATTTTGCAATAAACTGATAGGTACATTTTCCCACCATTTGGTTGACAGATCAAGTGAGAAAAAAAACAACCAATAGAGGGACGAAGAGGAGCAGAAAAAAAAAATACAAACACAATTATATATATATTATTACTATATATATGTATAAAGACATTATTTGCTACACACAGAAAATAAATAAATTAAGTAAACTGAAAATATTAGAATAGAATAGGCAGTGAAACTTCAGACATTGTTCATTTAAGAATATTTATGATTTAAATAACAATGTAGCAGGATCCTGCAACCATGGAAAAGGGTGAATTAAATGTGTGATCTAGTTTATATGTATGAAGTGGTTAACTGTAACTGACCAATATGCCTAATGAGAAATCGAGCTGTTTATCACCCGGTTTACCAGTTTATTAGTACTATGCAGTGATCGCTCATTTTTTACTATCAGACACTATTCCTGTAACAATTACCTTTATTATATAGTTAGGGGAGTTAAGGTTTCTTATAGAGTTAGGGGAGTGTTATGTCCTGAAAAATGGTGCAAAGTTCTAAAAAAGATTCAGTAACCATGGAAACCAGTGGAACCAGCAGGCACACATCTATTGGTTATTTCACGTTTAGAACGTTGCACCGCATTCTAGAACATGACACTGAAACTTCTCTCCCATTATGTCTGATAATAGAGACTATACACTGCAAGCAAACTCTGGTAACAATGATTCCCATACTTGTCTTCATCAGAGTAGTCTATGTGTATGAAATGTCTGGCTTGTCAGCCTTCTTTAGGAAGTCATTGCACTGAATTTTTTTTTAGCGATGCCAAGTTAACTCAAGAACTGCCAAAAATAGCTGAGAAAAAGCAGAGGAAGAAATCACTAATTTTAATATTGGTTGGCATACGGTGGCTAATTGATGGATGGTGACATTGAAACGAGTGTTGTGTGACAGAATCTCTCAGGCCACATACCCTCCTATTCATCTATTGCAGGCTTCCTCAAACTCTGGCCCTCCAGATGTGGCTGAACTACAATTACCATGATTCTATGAATGAAATAGATAAGATGAGAATCATGGGAGTTGTAGTTCAGAAACATCTGGAGGGCCAGGGCTTGGGGAAGCCTGATCTAGTGTGAGCACTACAAGTGAAGATTGTGTGATCTAGAAGCTTTCAGTGGTTTTAGTGAATTCTGATCCAGACAAGATATTCAACATAAAGAACAGAGTATCTGTGATAGAAATGTGATAAAATGTGATAAAATTTTTACAAGGAGTGTAAAAAACTGTCTATGTTACATTAAAGCTGCCCATAGTCATCTAATTCCTATTTTTATGTCCACAAACATAAGATTTCTATACTGCCACACATGATGTACAATGTAACATTTATGCACAGACAATACAAAGACCAGAGGTCTCCAATGTAAGAAAAAAATGTGTTTTTATATCAAAAGTAAAACTTCTTAAAACTGCAGTAGATGTAGTCCAAGTAGTCTAAGGATAGCATAAAAATCTCTATGTGTTTTCCCTCACATGGTATGTGAATTATTTTCTGCCATTTGGTCCATGAATAATAAAGATTCCACTAGCGAATATGTTATGCTTTCAAAATAGGAACAAGAAGCAATAAAAAAAGAAAGAAAAAGAAAAGAAGAAAACAGCAAAACAAAAACAAACAATAAAAAAGGGGAAAATGAAAAGTTCAACACTGTAAGACAATAACAAACACAACACAAGTGGAAATTCGCTAAATATAATTATTGCATGTTAAAGTACCACTTCTTTAGGCATTTTGTTTAAAGACTACATTGAAGCACCCAGCCTCATTGTTATAATTAAGCAAAGCTACCTATTAATTTAGATGGAGAACAACTCAAGGCAATTAGGATAATTGAGACTGTAATTCACTGTTTGTACAATTCTGTTCACAGTTATTTGATTGTTTACATTTGATGATGTATTGTATTTCAGGTTCATGACAGCTACCTTAGAATATAGTAATTTAACTGATGGGGATAGCATTTAACTGTATGCTTTAAACTGCAGATACCTTATATTTCGAATTACATCACAGATTTGGCAATCTGACAATTTGGAGCAGTCACATATACACGCATTCAGCAATATAAACTCACAAAAATAAGAAGATTGGTAAACCCATAATCAAGGAAAAGAACAAAAAGCTAATGGAGAGCTCTTGGATAAGAAAGGACATTTTAACTGATGCCAACGCAATCTAAATAACACGTTAATTCAAGTTGGATATTTATTAGAAATTATTTCAAAAGGACCAACATGTTGGCAGACAAGCAACCTTTATCATGCTGAAAAATATCAATAAAACAAATATCTGACCACAAATAGGAGTGTCATAATTGGATACTGCTTTCAACAACAAAGCACACGTTAATATAACCCTTTCATGACATCACTTTCAGCCTGAGAAAGATTCCAATTATTCTCACGCAATTATGACTTGCCAAGCACCACTGCGGAAAACCTCTGTAAAAACAGAGTAGACAGAGTACAATACATTCTAAACAACTACAGTTACATTAGCAAATTATTTTCATTCAGGAAATGTTCCTCTTGAGTGCCAGACTTAACAAAATCATGCATTAATAGGCTTATCTGGAAAATCATAATCTTTGCCATTTTCTAGAGTTGGATGTACAACAATGGCCATTAACCCCTTAAGGACCAAACCTCTGGAATAAAAGGGAATCATGACATGTCACACGTGTCATGTGTCCTTAAGGGGTTAAACTGTTATTGGACTACAACATCCTTAATAATTTTACACTGAGCCCACTGAGCTAGCACACACTGGCCATGTAAACTCACTAACCAGACAAAAAAATACTGATAAAAAATGAGCATCATGGCAAATTAAACCACAAATAATTAGCTCAGAAAAACACACAACGTGCAACTCGTAGAGTTCGGAATTAAAAAAGCATAAAAGGCATCTCGAAAGAAATAAAACTAAATTGTATAGGTCTATTGCTTCAGTCCTGAGGAAGAGAGGACAACTCTCGAAAGCTTGTCTTTGAAATATTATGTTAGTGCAATAAAAAAGGTATCATTGCATACTGCAATACTCTGGCATTTTAACAATACCTATACCTATACCTACTGTGATCCTTGTCAGCAAGTAGCACGGTCCTCTAGGGCAAAAACATGCACAGTCTTTTAATGCAACTTCATTCCAGGCACTTTATTTGTAAGTTTACATATGAGGCAGCAGCAAATGAAAACATAAATATAACAGGTTTCCCTTTAACCCCTTAAGACCGGAGGGCGTACTATTAAGCCCTATTCTAAGCGGCTCTAAACGCCGCCGGGCGTAATAGTACGCTCTCCGGTCTTTTCCTACTTACCCAGCCGCCGGCGATCCCACGCCGGCGATTGCGGTTCGGGGGACTCCCAGGGAGCCCCCGCGGCACCTCCGTCCTCCTGGAAGCCCCCCGGCCATGTGAGAGTGGGGTCCTTGCGAGGACCCCACAATCACATGGCCGGGGGTAGCTGGCTGCAGCATTGCCAGCAGGGGGGCTGCCTGTAATGACAGGTGGTCCCCCTGCTAGCTGAAAATAAAAATGAATAAAATAAATAGTATATATATATGATCTAAGTATATATATACACATATACATACACACACGTACACCGTCTAGGTGTATTTTACTATTAATATATATATAATTATATATATATTAATATCAAACTACACGTAGACTGATACTGATTAAATATATATATAATTATTGTTATATATATATTTATATATAATATAAAAAAAATGTAAATACGTAAAAAAATGAAATAAAGAAAATAATTAAAAATAAATAATTAAAATATATATAGATGTGTGTTATTTCGTTCTAACTGTATTGTGAAATTAATATATATATATATATCAAAATACACGTAGAACGAAATAATATATATATCTATATACATAAATATATACGTATATATCACTATATATATACCTATATATAAATAAAAATATTTTAAAAAAAATTATATAGATATATACATATATATATATATACACAAACGTATATATATATATATATATATACATATATTAATTCTGCATATATATTTATGTAATATTTTTACATAATTAGGTATCTTAATTAATTACAATTAGCGGGACCTGCCTGACAACCCATGCCGAAAGTAAAGGGAATTTAATTTGCTAGCACTATATTTAACTCTATAACTTTCCAAGACACCATACTGAACACAAATATTAGTGTTTCAAAACAGTAAAATGTATTACAACGATGATATCGCCAGTAAAAGTGAAGTTTCTTGCATTTTTCACGCACAAACAGCACTAACACGGACGATATTATTGCTGCGATACTTTGTACTGTTTTGAAACACAAATATTTGTGTTCAGCTAAGTCTCCCGAGTACAACAGTACCCCTCATGTACAGGTTTTATGGTGTTTTCAAAAGTTACAGCGTCAAATATAAGGCTTGCGTTTGATTTTTTTTCACATTAAAATTCGCCACATTGGTTACGTTGCCTTTGAGACCCTATGGTAGCCCAAGAATGAAAATTACCTCTATGATGGCATACCATTTGCAATAGTAGACAACCCAAGGTATTGCAAACAGGGTATGTCCAGTCTTTTTTAGTAGCCACTTAGTCACAAACACTGGCCAAAATTGGTGTTTTTTGCATTTTTAACACACAAACAAATACTAACGCTAAGTTTGGCCAGTGTTTGTGACAAAATGGCTACTAAAAAAGACTGGACATACCCCATTTGCAATACCTTGGGTTGTCTACTATTGCAAATGGTATGCTATTATGGGTATAAATTTCATTCCTGGGCTACTATACAGTCTCAAAGGCAACGTAACCAATCTGGCGAATTTCAATTTCAAATGTAACGTGCTATATTTTACCCTGTAACTTCCCAAAACGCCATAAAACCTGTACATAGGGGGTACTGTTTTACACGTGAGACTTTGCTGAATACAAATATGTGTATTGTATTGCAGTAAAAGCAAACAGTATTATGACACTGACCGTTAAAATGTCATGTAGAACTAAAAAAATCCAAAAAAAATCGTATTTTCTCCCATTTTTTTCATATTAAATTATGTTTCATAGCTAAATATTTCATATTAAATGAAAGCCCTGTTTCTCCTGAATAAAATGATATATAATAAGGGTGGGTGCATTTACTATGAAAGAGGTGTATTACGGTTGGACAGACATGTAGCGCAAATGCCAGGTTTTGTTTACATTTTGTTTTGTTCACAACGTGTACATTTAGCTCCGTCCTTAAGGGGTTAAACAAAAACCTAGCTCGTCTGAGCACTGACTCACTTTGAATATCCCTCTCTATCAGGGTTAAACTAACAAAAACATATTGCACCAACCTTATTAGATAGCAACACTCTGCTAGCTAGCCTGTTGCTTTTCTTTCTCCACTCCCAGTGCTCCAAGCCAGCCTTGCTCTGACTGCTTTCCTTTCTGCACTCCCAGTGCTCCAAGCCAGCCTTGACTGCTTCCTCCTGCACTCCCAGTGCTCCAAGCCAGCCTTGACTGCTTCCTCCTGCACTCCCAGTGCTCCAAGCCAGCCTTGACTGCTTCCTTTCTGCACTCCCAGTGCCTAGTCTCCTTGACTCTCTATCTGGAGAGAACAGCCTCTCTCCTACCTGCTTCCTGGGAGGAAGCCAGCAATTCCACCCCTTTACCTGCCTAGCAGGGAGGGGTTTATTCCCACTGCAACAGCTGATTAACTGCAGCTGAGCAGTGGGTTGGAGACGGTCCAAAAAACCCTGGCCTGGTACTTCCCCTGGGGTTAAAAGGCCTATCTGCCTTCACTTTATCACACTACATACACATATACCTACATACACATATACCTACATACCTACATACACATATACACATATACATACACACATACACATATACCTACACATATATACACATACACATATACACACATACCCAAATACCGACGTACACACATACACACATACACACCTACACACATACATACATATTTTATTTTTTACTATTTCGAAGAAACCTTACATTTCACTAAGTTAACTAGAGTTGAGATCCTTCTAATATTAATACGTTTTTATCTCAGAAATTCAGCTCGAGGTAATCATGAACACTTACCTTTGAGTTGAGCTTCAGTAGTTTTTATTAACCTTGAAAAGCCATCACAATAATTTTAAACTTTTGAAATTAGTTATTAGCTGTTAATGAATACATGTCTTCTGTATAGAATATGTTTAGCTTTCTACTCGAGCTATATTTGAAGGCATATTAGGATAATTTTTTATGTCTCTTTCTGTATTAGATATCTTGGAATTACCAGACCATTGACGTATCCTGTGAGGCAGAATGGAAGATGCATGGCCAAAATGATCCTTTGTGTCTGGCTTCTTTCTGCCTCCATCACTTTACCTCCACTATTTGGATGGGCCCAGAATGTAAACGATGATAAGGTTTGTCTCATAAGCCAAGATTTTGGTTACACCATTTACTCTACAGCTGTGGCCTTTTACATCCCAATGTCAGTGATGTTGTTCATGTACTACCGAATTTTCAAAGCGGCAAAGCAAAGTGCTGCAAAACACAAGTTTGGTGGCTTTCCACGCCATGAAGAAAGCGAAGGGATGATAACGGCAAATGGGGTTGTGAAAATGTACAGAGAATCAGAAGAATGTTCAAATTTCTCCAGGTTACTCAGAAATGACAGGAAAAATATCTCCATCTTTAAGAGGGAACAAAAAGCTGCTACAACACTTGGAATTATTGTAGGAGCATTCACTGTTTGCTGGTTACCCTTTTTTATACTTTCAACAGCGAGACCCTTTATTTGCGGAACTGAATGCAGTTGCATTCCACTGTGGATGGAGAGGACATTTTTATGGTTGGGATATGCAAACTCTCTAATAAACCCTTTTATTTACGCGTTTTTTAACAGAGATCTGAGGACAACGTATCGAAACCTGTTACAATGCAGGTACAGGAACATCAACAGGAAGTTATCTGCTGCGGGAATGCATGAGGCTCTGAAACTTGCAGAAAGGCCTGATCGGATTCTGTAAGAACAACTCTGATATCTTTTATCTATACTTTGTAGGTAGCAACAGGGATAAAAAAAAATAATTTAAAATAAACAGGGATATTCACAAGTGTGAATTCAAAGCGAATTTCAAAATTAGCCGAATTGGAAAGTTTCTTTAAGCCACCTGTGCTTCAAGTTTAGCTACTCTTGTGTTAAATTTAAAATTCACTTTTAATTCTTACTTTACTAAATAACCCTATTGAGGTCAAAATAGTAGAAAAATCTCCAAATCAGCTAGGCTTGCAGTTTGGCTACCCCGACCTTCACTTTGAATTCTCACTTTAGTGAATAAACCTGTAAGTCTGCTCTAATGAGCTTGTGAATACTTTTTCTTACAGGAACACTATAGGGTCAGGAACACAAACACATATTTCTGAACCAAGTGTTAAAACCACCATCTAGCCCCTCTGCCCTTGCCCCAATAAATATAGTAAACTCTTACCTTTTATTCAAGTCTGCAGCTGCTGGCTCTGCCCCTGATCTAGCTGATTGGCTGACATAATCAGAAAGTGTGTTCTGAGCCAATCACAATGTTTTCCCAAAGGAAAGCATTAGATTGACTGAGACTGCTAAGGAGGCAGATCAGGGGCAGAGCCAGCACAAGTCAAACACAGCCCTGGACAATCATCATCTCCTTATAAAGATACATTGCAACAATGCATCTTTGTGAGGAAAGTTCTCCATGCCATGTCAGTTACACTGTGCAGCCCTGCCCCAGGAAGCACCTCTAGTAGCCATATGAGGATTAGTCAGTGGGATTATCCCTAGGCTGTAATATAAACACTGCATTTTCTCTGAAAATACAGTGTTTACTGCAAAAAGCCTAAAGGGAATGATTTTACTCACCAGAACAAATACAATAAACTGTAGTTGTTCTGGTGACTATAGTGTCCCTTTAAAAGAGAGTCATCACTTTCCAAGATTTTGAATGTTTAATTCAATATTTACTTGCCCCTTTATTTATCAAAAATGTGTTAAAATTCAGTGTAGGAATTAAACTGTCCTGAAAGAAGTGATTCAGTAACAATATGCCACGATGCAGACCATCATAATAACATTATGCAGGGCTACCATCTTGAAGGCATTTTTCTTATTACCAAATTCTGTTAAATCTAAATGGCAGTGCCATAGGCTACGTTTTGTCTCCATGCATGCATAAAATAGTTTTGCAGCATAACCAAATAAGGTCCTCAATTTTAAATTGTCAGATAAGCTTTTCAAATGATTTAATGTTTTGAATAAACTATTACATTTTTTTTAATTTTTGTAATATTTTTATTTTTTTAATGTATTGTTTGTTATATATTTTTTATTTAACAATTATATATTTTTTTTATATTTTAATACTTTGAAAAAATATTTAAAATTTTTTCCAAAAATATTAAATCATTTAAAAAGCTTATCCAATAATATTAAACTGAGGCCCCAATATCAGCCAATTGCCTGGTTGTAAAAACCAGAATTACATATTCTTTATTCCCTAGTGTGTTGTAAGTTTTCTAATTTTATAAATATGTTTTTTTCATTGCATCTTGAACAAATGTGCATAGTCTGTTTTTTGACCCTGGAATGTTAGGATTCTCTGTGTTTTGACTTTGGCTCAATCAATTACTGTTTAGGCTTACACTTGTATGGTTTTCTACTTCTATGTCTCACTAAATTATATATATATATATTTACACACAAATATGTATATATATATATATATATATATTTAAAACCGATTCTAGTGTCAGAGATTGCTGGGTGTAAAAACATGGTGGGCATGGCGATCTTATTAACTTTTCTCCTTTTGCAAATGTCACACACTCTCACTAAGAGAGACATGCACTCACTGATTTGACACACACCGACACAAACTCTCACTGATTTGACACACAATGACAGGCACACTGACACACTCTCAATGAAAGACACACACTCTCACTTATTTGCAAAATACTCACTGACAGACACACGTAGTGACAGACACACAGTCACACTCACATATTTAAATAAAACAGAGGGGAATTCAGCACTTGTAAAATACTGATACAGTTCAAAAGGCAGCTTAATCACCAGATTTGGTGTCTCTCTTGTTGGGTAGAGAATCAAAACAAATAAAGGAAACATCTAAATAATATAGTGCAGTATGCCAAACCAAATAGCAGTAGAAAAGCAATATAAAGATGTGCACTGACATGTTATGGAGCCTAAACGATCATTCCACAGGTATAGCGTGAAATGCTATGGTCCCCACTCAAGAATATAGGTGATGATGGTATATCTCTGTATGTTTACATAAAAGAGAAATAAACCCACAAAAGTATACACCGTAAAATATGGAGTGAGAAGATAAAATAGATAAAAACTTACTCACACTTAGGAGCAAAATTAGGTTTGCTCAAAATGGGGTTAATCCAGGTAGCATTATATTCCCACCAGGATATATGTGTTTAGGAATCCAACAGCAATCAGTAATGTCCCATAAAAAAGTACTTTTATTTGTAAAAACAAACAATAACACAATAAGAAGTAAAATAAGTTAATTTAAAACAATATTTAGATCTACTTAACGTTTTTCACCATTAACTGGCTTTATCAAAAGTGTTTGCAGAGTAAATTAACCATAGGGGAGTAAAATATGAAAATAACAATATGACCAAAATTAATTAGAATGAAAAATCTTAAAGGAAATAAAAGTTATATGGTTGCTTTATGGAGGTATGGTCGAAGTAGATTAAGGTATTTATATACCAAACAAGCATTTATTTACAATATAAATATTGAAATGAACTAAGAGAAACAGTTAAAAATTTGTCAGAGGCTTCGTGGGGCCGTGGGAAAACTCACTAGAAGAGGCCTCAAAACGAAGCCCCTGTAACAGAGCCAAGCCTCTGATAGAGAGGTGCAGCTCTAGCAAAAAGTGCCCGGTAGTAGAGAAGGCTGAAGCAGACAACGTGGCAGGCGGAGAACCCAAGTACAGAAGCTTTTAAATATTATTGCCACCACGCCGTATTATGGCGCATGTGTCAATTACATAAAACTTTAAAAGATTATGATTTCTATTATGTATTAAAAAGTGTTCTTACACTGTGTGGTTAATAAAACCTTTTGCAATTTTCAGCTATTGTTATTTTAAGACATCGGTATGTGGAAATATTACAGGTCACAAGGAAACTCCAATACTTTAACAACCTTTTTAGTGTTGAAAGTTATAAAACTTTTTATTTCATATTCTTTCTTAGTAACATTACAGTTAAATCTGGTCTTAGTGTTGCACAATGTGTTACTATGTTTACAAGCAGAACACATTTTGATTTAAAAAAACCTTGTTTGTTTAAAAAAGTAGATTTGGCATTTGTTGTTTTTTTTTTTTTTTTTCATGTAGTTTTTGGTTAAACCTGGTCAGAAATTAGGGGCTCCTCTAAAAACAATGTTGATTTTAGGTGGTAAAATTCCTTTTATTATATCATTCTCTTTAAGGATATCTCAATATTCATTTACAGTTTTTTTTGTTTACTTTATTGTTTTCATTATTGTAGTCAAATACTATTGGTAGAGTCATGTCCTTTTTATTTTTTGGGTTATAATTTAAAAGAGACTTTCTTTTGAGGTCTCCAATTTTATCAATTAACAAATTAAGGTTAGTAGCATTATAATTTTTTTTCTACTAGTTTATCATTTAGAATATTTGCTTGAGTGTTAAAGACAGTAGAGTCAGTACAGTTTATTTTTAGTTGTAATAATTGGCTTTAGGGTACACTGCTAAGCCAGGGTCCATAATTACAACTTGTAAGGTCAATTAAGGTTTTAAAATTGAATTTTTAGAAAAAAGTGTGAGTTTTTAAAATATTATCCTCAACATAGATTTCTAAGTCCAAAAAATTGATAGAAGTCTTAATATCATTTGTACTTAGTATAATTCCTCTGTTGTTAAGATTTACGCTTTTCTGCTGCTATTTGGTTTGGCATACTGCACTATATTATTTTGATTTTCTTCCACATATCCACAAGGAAACCAACCATTACAAGGACCACGCGCAGATCCTGCACCACACCATATCCCTAGGAGGGGATGATTACGCCCAAGCATTCAAGTTGGAGCTGAACCGACACTCCCAAAAAGTGAGAGTGGACCAATTTTTATTATTTTAATTTACTGTATATTATGTAATACACTATTGGTTTCTTCTTTGTTATTACATACACCAACCATTCTGTTTTTCACACACATATTTACATATTCTTAAACACACACATTCATAAATACATTTTATTTTTTAGGCCCATCCAGCTTTCTTTCCTTTAGGACAGCTGGTGTGAGTCCTCTCCCTGGGCTCCACTGGGGATCTTCTCCCTGGGTCCAGTGGTTCCTGTAACCTTTCTGCTTTTCCAGTTTCTCACTGCTCCCAGTGAGGGGCTGGAAGAACATCATAAATCCCTCGCCTCCACCTGCCTGCTCTCACCCCCAGTATATTTTGTTAGAGTAGGCACCTGACTTCCAGGTAAGCAGGTGCTTTCTCTTACTTAGTGAAATCCTGGGGCCTCTGTGGCAGGCGGAGCATAGGGGCTCAGTCGCAATTGTGACCCCTGTAGTTCCGCCATTGGCCTGCTCCTGTCGGCGCCAAACCTCTTCTGGCCCCCTTCCCTGTGCACCCGCTCAGGAATGGACCTGTATATATAAAATACATTATTACAATCCTTTCTACTCTAAGCTCAGGTAATATTACTGTTATTTGTTACTTGTCTGAAGCTAGGCTCACATATTGCAAAAAAGGGACCTTCCTCAGTGTAGACAACATTTGTATCTCTCTAGTAGGAGCAGAAAAAAATGGAGGATGGGTCTGCGCCGATGTGTACACTGAGTGTTGAGTCCAATGTATATTGTCGTGTCCAAAGTTCTACTTTTGGTGGGGTTCAAAAGGTACGGTATCGTGGAGAGTAGTCCAAATATAAGAAGTAGAAGAGATCTTACTTACAATTAACAGAGCTTAACCCAGCTCTGGTGTGGATAGCTCGCAGCGGTATTATCCCCGCTTACAGGATATTCGGCAAGTGTCCTCTTCTTTGTGGTAGCAGGTGGCCGTAGTTGGGGAAGATAAAATGAAGACAGTAATGGTGCAGTATGTTCTACACTGATAAAAAATATAATAAAATATGATTGATACACTCACATTTGGTAGAGCTTAGGCTAGCTCTAGTTGGTTAGGCGTACAGCGGTATCATCCCCGCTTATGGGATATATGAGGAGTGATCTTGATCGGAGTATCAGGAGCTCGAAGAGAAGGTAAAACAGCGATAGTGCTCTCAATAAAATCTTGAATGGTAAAATAAAATAATAAAATATACTCACAGTGTATAGGGCAGGCTAACAGCTCTATGTAACAGCGTAGGTGGTATAATCCCCACCTGGGATTCTTGGAGTATGGTATACAGGACTTAAAATAATAAAAAAAAAAATATATATATATATATATATATATAAAAAATAAATAAATATATATATATTTATATAAATAGAAAGTTATTAAAATAGCCAGGTAATAAAGAAGATGATGGTTTATACAGGGAGTGCAGAATTATTAGGCAAGTTGTATTTTTGAGGATTAATTTTATTATTGAACAACAACCATGTTCTCAATGAACCCAAAAAACTCATTAATATCAAAGCTGAATATTTTTGGAAGTAGTTTTTAGTTTGTTTTTAGTTTTAGCTATGTTAGGGGGATATCTGTGTGTGCAGGTGACTATTACTGTGCATAATTATTAGGCAACTTAACAAAAAACAAATATATACCCATTTCAATTATTTATTATTACCAGTGAAACCAATATAACATCTCAACATTCACAAATATACATTTCTGACATTCAAAAACAAAACAAAAACAAATCAGTGACCAATATAGCCACCTTTCTTTGCAAGGACACTCAAAAGCCTGCCATCCATGGATTCTGTCAGTGTTTTGATCTGTTCACCATCAACATTGCGTGCAGCAGCAACCACAGCCTCCCAGACACTGTTCAGAGAGGTGTACTGTTTTCCCTCCTTGTAAATCTCACATTTGATGATGGACCACAGGTTCTCAATGGGGTTCAGATCAGGTGAACAAGGAGGCCATGTCATTAGATTTTCTTCTTTTATACCCTTTCTTGCCAGCCACGCTGTGGAGTACTTGGACGCGTGTGATGGAGCATTGTCCTGCATGAAAATCATGTTTTTCTTGAAGGATGCAGACTTCTTCCTGTACCACTGCTTGAAGAAGGTGTCTTCCAGGAACTGGCAGTAGGACTGGGAGTTGAGCTTGACTCCATCCTCAACCCGAAAAGGCCCCACAAGCTCATCTTTGATGATACCAGCCCAAACCAGTACTCCACCTCCACCTTGCTGGCGTCTGAGTCGGACTGGAGCTCTCTGCCCTTTACCAATCCAGCCACGGGCCCATCCATCTGGCCCATCAAGACTCACTCTCATTTCATCAGTCCATAAAACCTTAGAAAAATCAGTCTTGAGATATTTCTTGGCCCAGTCTTGACGTTTCAGCTTGTGTGTCTTGTTCAGTGGTGGTCGTCTTTCAGCCTTTCTTACCTTGGCCATGTCTCTGAGTATTGCACACCTTGTGCTTTTGGGCACTCAGTGATGTTGCAGCTCTGAAATATGGCCAAACTGGTGGCAAGTGGCATCGTGGCAGCTGCACGCTTGACTTTTCTCAGTTCATGGGCAGTTATTTTGCGCCTTGGTTTTTCCACACGCTTCTTGCGACCCTGTTGACTATTTTGAATGAAACGCTTGATTGTTCGATGATCACGCTTCAGAAGCTTTGCAATTTTAAGAGTGCTGCATCCCTCTGCAAGATATCTCACTATTTTTGACTTTTCTGAGCCTGTCAAGTCCTTCTTTTGACCCATTTTGCCAAAGGAAAGGAAGTTGCCTAATAATTATGCACACCTGATATAGGGTGTTGATGTCATTAGACCACACCCCTTCTCATTACAGAGATGCACATCACCTAATATGCTTAATTGGTAGTAGGCTTTCGAGCCTATATAGCTTGGAGTAAGACAACATGCATAAAGAGGATGATGTGGTCAAAATACTCATTTGCCTAATAATTCTGCACTCCCTGTATGTAAAAGTGACCAAAATCTTTTATTAACAATATATAAAATAGTATAAAATATCCAAACGCGTTTCACCAATGTAAGGCTTTATCAATGGATAACAAAACCTCTCCCTGGGCTCCACTGGGGATCTTCTCCCTGGGTCCAGTGGTTCCTGTAACCTTTCTGCTTTTCCAGTTTCTCACTGCTCCCAGTGAGGGGCTGGAAGAACATCATAAATCCCTCGCCTCCACCTGCCTGCTCTCACCCCCAGTATATTTTGTTAGAGTAGGCACCTGACTTCCAGGTAAGCAGGTGCTTTCTCTTACTTAGTGAATAAGCGCCTCCTTCAGGGGGTCCTAAGGTGGCCAGCCTTCCAAATCCTGGGGCCTCTGTGGCAGGCGGAGCATAGGGGCTCAGTCGCAATTGTGACCCCTGTAGTTCCGCCATTGGCCTGCTCCTGTCGGCGCCAAACCTCTTCTGGCCCCCTTCCCTGTGCACCCGCTCAGGAATGGACCTGTATATATAAAATACATTATTACAATCCTTTCTACTCTAAGCTCAGGTAATATTACTGTTATTTGTTACTTGTCTGAAGCTAGGCTCACATATTGCAAAAAAGGGACCTTCCTCAGTGTAGACAACATTTGTATCTCTCTGTCTAGACGTCTCTCTCTGCCCTGTAGTATGTAGAATTCAGAAAAAGGTGGATAAGATTAAGTAATTAGGCAATGAAGAATCCTGCAGCATATGCATTATACATTAAATGTATAGTCACAGTGTAAAAACTATTTAAAGAAACACTATAGTCACCTAAATTACTTAAGATAAATAAAGCAGTTTTAGTGTATAGATCATTCCCCTGCAATTCAACTGCTCAATTCACTGTCATTTAGGAGTTAAATCACTTTGTTTCTGTTTATGCAGCCCTAGCCACACCTCCCATGGCTATGATTGACAAAGCCTGCATGAAAAACAAAAACTGGTTTCACTTTCAAACAGATGTAATTTACCTTAAATAATTGTATCTCAATCTCTAAACTGAACTTTAATCACATACAGGAGGCTCTTGCAGGGTCTAGCAAGCTATTAACATAGCAGGGGATTTATAAATGTTATTCTAGGTAAATAAATAGTTTTAATGAAATATTACATTTTAAGATATTCATTAGCTGACAATGTGTAAATTACAAGCCTAATACATGTATTTATTTTAATATATTCCTTGTTTATTTTATATTAATTTTTAATGTATTTAATTTTTATGTACTGCTTTAAAGCATTTATTGTTGAATTTATACATATTTGTTTATATATATGTTTATATATTTATTTTGTCTCATCTTCATTTATACACGTTATGAATAGATGTGTTGTGTAGCATATTATAGTATACACCGTGTTTGTATTTATTTATTATTTGTATATATTGGTGATGTGCTTTTATCACATCATACTGTCTTTGTGTTCATTCATATTCTTTGTATTGTTCATGCTGAGAATAGATGTTTTACACTCCATACATTGCATCTATCTAGTGCAATATATTGAAAGTTTGAGCTGATAATTTTTTCCATACACCCAACCGTTGCTCCCCAGTAAAGAGACCGGACACGTTCTTAGTGGGTAAGGGCAATAGCCACAGCTTTATTCAAACCAGAATAATAATTTTATAAAACCTGTCAGCTATTGGGTGATTAGCCTAACAGACAGTTCTGCTCCAACTGTCTTGCCATGAGCTCCATTAGCCTCGTCCAGACTGTAGTCTCCCCAAATCGACTCAGCATTTTACTCCTTCCTGTGGCTTCGTTGTTCAGGAAAACTTGCTAGCTGTGACAAAACAAATACAAAGAAACACCACACCAATTCCACCAACACCAGGGAGGTATGGCGGGAAAAACAGTCAGGATCCCTCAACTTTTCCTGATGACTGATAAGTCTCCACCCGCCTCCTTTTCCATAAAAAAACCTCCATTTTATTTTGCAACATTGTATATCCGTAGTTCCATCCCACCTAGTATGAGCAGCTGTCATGTTCCCAAGATGTCCAGGAGGAAGACTTTTTTGTGAGGCTGTTTTTCTTTTGGCATGACTCCATATGTTAAGAGTTGACAAAGTGTGTCTGATTGTTTGGTTAGATCACTTAAAAAGCAATTAGCAGCAAATTATTTTTTAGATGAGGATCAATGTCCGTTTAAAAATGGCGTTGTATAAATTCTGTTTTATATCACATGGGACAATAAAACTCTGAGCTCTGTTACTAAATAATTATCATAAAAGTTCAGTGCTTATAACTCTTTTTTTAAAATTGTATTTTCAATAATTTCCTCATAGTAGATTGTCAGTTTTTTCTCTCTTCATTCCACTCATAAATTTAGTTAAGGCACTTAGCATCACAAAGTGATTCCGGAAACACAGAATTAAATTCCGAGCCCACTTACGCAATCATTATCACACAGTGCAGTGTTTATAGATAGGTATTATGAAAATTGTATTTTAAATAATTTTCACATATTATACTGTCAATGGTTGCCTTTTCCTTGTCATTATTAATTTGCTATGCAGCATTACAATATAAAATCAACATGTGCCTAATAACTAGTTTTCCACAGAGGTGTAAAGATGGAAAGATAAGTCATGACTGTAAGGAGACTATAGAATTGTTAAATGTGTACATATTGGTCTATTGTGAGTTGACTAGAAACAACTGAAGTTTAAAAATACAGAAGTCTTGTAGTAGCAGTAGATATGGTACCGTTGTGTTTTTTTAAGTTAACAAAACATTTAATAAAATACTTGCTATAACTCGCCAAATCAATTTCAATGTTACGGATAAATTCATACAAACACACAAATATATCTGCAAAAATCTACCTATAAACTTGAATAAAGCAAAAACAATAATACAACAAAAAATATGGAAAATTTCAAAATATAGAATAAGTAACACAATTAAGCTTATGCTTTATAGATTACAATAAGACACTCTCCAGTCCCCGTCTCACACAGTGATAGTTATGTGGAAAGAATTAACGTACACATTTTCAAAAGTGTTGGACTAATCATGGAAGACAATTAAATGTTCCTAATGGTTGTTCCATTTTTAAAACTGTGGATCAGAATGTCTCTTTATAAATATGTACCAAAATACCATTAAATATACTTTAGAGATGCATTCTTCCACTTCTGAACAAACTTTAAATGTGACATTCAGGAATGTAAGTTTAAACACTTGGACTAGAATAACACTAGAAATACTCCGTCTAATCTATAGTCCATTAACATGCCCAAAGAGAATACTTGAATATTTCCAGAATAGCTTGTACATCTCTGATTTAAACAATATTCCACTGAGCTCGGAGATGCGCATATTCAGTATGCATTAACTATGTGTCTAGCAATGCATTTTAATAACTGTCCACATTTTACTTGACATTTCAAGCATATGCATTTGAAAACCATCTAAAGAGAGATAATGTGGAAATTTAACAAGTTGTAGGAAAGAAATGGGGGGTTAACCAAAAGAAGAAAGACATTTTCCAGAAGGAACGCTGTATTAAAATGTAACTTTAATTATTATAAGCAAGTTAATAAAAAGAAGTGGTAATTTAAAAATCCATAGCGTGGCATCAGTTAGCCAAGCATTCTCAAGAGTAGGCAAAATCAGTAGAGTTAATTCATGAGAAAGATTAGGTTTTGTGATAGTAACACTGTAACATTAAAAAAAAATTGATAGTGTCCAAATGCTTCGAATGTCAATGTAAATGTAGAAATGATTTAATAGCTACTGCTGATGGGGGCATTATAGATGCTGAATATTGAAATATTCCTGTATCTAGTAAATGAAAGTAGAAACTTTGCACTATACAAGTAGCGACAAAAGATGCAGAGATTCAAGTTTCAGTATAATAGTATGAAGTTAAGTGTAACTCACTGGTGGGAACACAGCAACAACAAAAAAAAGGATCTGTCAAAATAGATTACAAGTAATTCTTATCATGGCACCTAATAGTTTGACTCAATACAAAGTAGCACAAACTCAGAAATATCTAATAGTGCCTTTGGGGGCACCTAACACTAAAGATATGCAGAGCAACCTGAAAAACATAGCTGACAGTAACTGTCTCTAAGATATCCCTACTCATGCTTTTGAGTGCACCTATCACTAAAGCTGTCCAGAATAACACAAAGACGATCCTAGCATAAATGGCACTATTTCTAACAAAAAACAGCAACTAGCTGAACACTATATTCTCTATCCTCCTGCGCCAATTCTTATAACAAAATATAATGAGCAGTGAAAATCACAACATAAAATAAGTAAAAATCACAACACATAAAATAAGTAAAAAATCCAAATATCAGTAAAAAAAAGTCCAATAAAAAGGATCTTATTGAGATCAAGTATATTTGATCTGAGTAAGATCCTTTTCATTAGACTTTTTTTTTTTTTTTACTGATATTTTGATTTTTTGCTTACTTTATGTGTTGTGATTTTTTACTTATTTTATGTTGTGATTTTCACTGCTCATTATCATTTTGTTATAAGAATTGGTGCAACCTTTACTTCTATTTTTCTCCCTTCTAGAGTTGCTGCCAATCTGTTAATTAGCGTTTACTCTTTTTTTCTGTTGTTCTCTATCCTCCTGAGACCCAGCCCATTAACTTGTGTCCTCAGTACTGGACATTTCGTTCACATGCCTCTCCTTTTATTCTTTTGAGCTACTCTATCAAAAGGAGCATGGTAAAGAGGACATTCTGGGCTTTCCAGTGATATGTCATGTGATAGGCTGGGATGCTGGGAACTTCCTCTTCCTTTTCATAAAAAACAGATGGCATATTGGAAGACAATTTATCATCGGATCCCAGGAGGATATCTCTGCTTCACCATGGCTGTGGTGTCACAAGTCAGGAATAATGAAGGTATCAAAGTATCAAAAATGGCAACTAATTTGGCAGGAGTAGAGCTGTTGTTGAGGCCTAATAATTTTCTAGCCTAATAATGGCTGCCGCTACAGACATCTCTTATCTCTCTCATATTGATGCTTTGCTGGTAAGCCATATAAATACACACCTGAGCACATGTGCTTTACTCTGTGTGGCCAGTGGCGACAGTCAAGCTGTGGCTAGCTAGTAAAACCATAGTGACATGGTTGGAACAAAACTTCTTGCTTCAATAGGATGTTTGGGGATTTAACTGTTGTTAATAAATTTACATCAAACCAGAGGTTGTTCTTAAATTCCTTGGTTTAGCAAACGCTAGTAATGAGACGCTATAGAGTTGGACACGAGTTGGAAACAAATTGGCTAAAAGTGGTTAATGGCTCTCATAAACAATAATGGGATCCAATAGCCACTATTTAGTGTATGGCTTTCAGTAGTGGCAGCCAGTAATTCATTGTCATTACTACTACAGCCTCTACTAGCTAACAGTAGTGAGTAGCATTTTTCACTTAAAAAAAAAATAGCGTTGCGGTTGTAAATGAGCACAATGTGCATAGCAACGATTTTTCAAGCTTACGTTTCTGTTTCAAAGTTATGAGTTTTACTTTAGCTAAATTTCCCCTAAATATACGGAATACTTCTATAAACTATCGTAGAGATACACGTTGTAGTCAATGTAAAATATTGCCTTATACTAAAGTTAACCTTCACCCAGCACCACCTCATCTGGTTCACTCTCTTCTCCCCCTGTCAGGATGTTGTAAAGTGAAGAGGTCTTTAAACTGCACATGTTATCTAACAGGCATGCACAATTCAGTTTTCCAGCATTCCAAAGGATAGGACACTGATTAGTTAGATCAGTCTCTCCCTGGATTAGGTGTGCCAAGCATAAGAAACAAGAAGCAGGTAAAAATGAAAATCACATTTACCTACTTTTTTCAGCCGACAGACATGACTGGATTTGCCACGGCCTTAGGATGGCAGACAGGAGAGGAGCAGCATGGCTAGTGGGAAGATCAAAGATCTCCCACACCAGCCAGCCAATTCTCCTGCAGTGTGGCCAAACAAATGGGAAGA
Source organism: Pelobates cultripes (assembly GCA_933207985.1). Lineage (NCBI taxonomy): Eukaryota > Metazoa > Chordata > Amphibia > Anura > Pelobatidae > Pelobates > Pelobates cultripes. The sequence continues at coordinate 27,022,992 of OW240920.1, read as the reverse complement.
TCTTTTTGGCCATACTTAATTTCCCTTACAAGCCCTGATACGTTTATTGCATCAGAGCTTTGCTCCCCACAGGGGGGTTCAGAAAACAATAACTCCAACCGGACCACCAGGGAACAGGATTCCATCCTCCCTGGGCCAAGGTAAGCCTTAGGGATGGGGGAAGAAATGTCAGCTAAATGTTTTTAAATTAAAAATGTGTTTTCCCCCCAATGTAGCCCCTCAGCCAGTACCCCCCATTATAGCAACAACCCTCCACTATCCCACCTACTATAGCCATTATACAACCCCAATATAGTCTTTATCCCCATACTACAGTCCCATATCCCTCTACTACAGATACTATCTCCCCCACTACAGCCCTTATCTCCCCTCTACAGCCTTTATTCCACCTACTATAGCCATTATACAACCCCACTATAGTCTTTATCCCCATATCCCTCTACTACAGATACTATCTGCCCTAATACAGCCCTTATCTCGCCTCTACAGCCTTTATCCCTCCTATTATAGTCTCCTGCTATAGTCTCTAACAGGCCATATTATATCTCCTACCTCCATTATAGCCCATATCCCTATACTACAGCCCATATCCAACGGACCACAGCCCCTATTCCTGACATTACAGCCCCTTTTCCCCCTCAACACCCACACAACAATACCTATTACCCCCCCCAGATGCTTCAACCCTTATAAACACATACCCTACAGCCTTTATTCCCCATTTACATATAAACTACAGCCCCAATTTCCTTCTGAAATACTCAGCATCCTTAATTTTCTTCCCAAGTACACACTATAGCATATATAGCAAGGAGGTCTGCCTGCAGAGTGAGGTAACTGTCTCATTCAGAGCTAAAGCTTTTGAATGAGACAGTTGTCTTAAAAGGTTGCATGTCCATTTAATACTTTCTCTCGTTTAAGTTTCAATTTACTGTCTATCCTTTAGAGGAAATAAACATTTCTGGAAAATAAACAAATCTGCATATGAAGTACTCTGTTTGTATTAGGAAATATGTGTTCCTTAAATATTAATGTTTTAAATGTGAATACATTTACCCACTTATGAGTCAAAATATAGTCAAAAGGGACACTGCTCATATATAGATGAAATGATGTACAATTTTTGGCAGAATTTTGGTTGAAAAATTAAATGCCCTAACAAATAATATGTAAAATATCAGAAAATAACATATGAACTTTGATAATTACATTCCATGTATTTATGGCTAGTATCCCTCACCCACTTTTATTTTTTCCCCCGTCCCCTTTTTTATTATTCATAATTCACTTGTTTATTATTGTTCTATTCCTGTGTTTTATTTTTTCAAAAACTGTTTAATAAAAAGAATGGAAAATAAAATAAGATGGTAACATTAAGATGTTATAAAAAGAAAATATAAAGGGCCAAAGTTCTAGAATAAAAGGGAATCATGACATGTCACACATGTCATGTGTCCTTAAGGGGTTAAAGGAAATTATTTAAAAAAATATATATTATCTAGTAGTTAGATTCTATACCATGTGACATATTTTAATATTTTGCTTATTATAAAAAGCTTGCAATCTCTGTTTCGATAATCTGAAATATAGTGCACTAAAGAAAACACACACGTTTCTAATTAATAAAACATAATTAATAATAATAATTGGTTACAAACAATAACAACAAATAAATAAGAACTATTTGAATACATACATATTATTCTAATTGAGTTTAACAATATATGAGGTTTTTTTCTAAAGACTTTTTCAATAGTGCTATATCGCCACTTCTATATAAAACTAAACAAAATATTGATCTCAGTTATTTACTAAAGTGGGAATTCAACATGAATGCAAATTTACAATTGTGCCTGTCAAGGGTGTAGTAGGCAGCAACTGAACAGTCAGTTCTTGAATTTCATTTGTTGGAAAGAATTGGCAAGTGAAAAGATCAGAGTTACTTTTACAAGAACCAAATAGTGATGACTAGGTGACTGGGTCAGAGTATTTCTAAAACCACACGCCTTGTAAAGTGTTCTCTGTATGCAATGGCTAGTAGCTACCAAAAGTGGTGCAAGAATGGACAACTGGTGAACTGGCGTCAGGGTCTTAGGCACCCAAGGCTCATTGATGCATGTGAAAAGTGAAGGCAAGCTCGTCTGGTAAAATCACACAGAAGAGCTACTGTATCTCAGATTTCTGACAAACTTAATGCTGGCCATGATAGAAAGGTGTCAGAACACAAAGTGCATCACAGTTTGCTGTGTATTTGGCCGTAAAGCTGCAGACTAGTCAGAGTGTCCATAATGACCACTGTCCACCTCTGAAAGCACCTTCAATGTGGACATGAGTCATATCTGGACCACGCTACAATGAAAGAAGGTTGTCTGGTCTGATGAATCACATTTCCTTTTAGATCAGGTGGATGGCCGGGTGTGTGCATTTATCTGTCGAAGAGATGGCAGCAGGATGCACTGTGGGAAGAAGGCAGGCCAGTGTATGCAGTGTTATGCTCTGGTCAATGTTCTACTGGGAAACCTTGGGTCCTGGCATTAATGTGGATGATACTTTGACATTTATCTAGAGATTGTTGCAGACCACGTACACCCCTTAATTGCAATGGTGTTCCCTGATGACAGTGGCCTCTTTCAGCTGGATAATGCACCTTCCAACACTGCACAAAATGTTCAGGAATGGTTTGAGGAACATGACAAAGAGTTCAAGGTGTTGCCTTGGCCCGCAAATTCCCCAGATCTTAATACAATTGCACATCTGCAGGATATGCTGGAACAATAAATCCGATCTATGAAGGCACCACCTGGACTACTTGCAGGACTAAGAGGATCTGCTGCTAATGGCTTGGTGCCAGGTACCATATGAAACACATTCAGAGGTCTTGTGGAGTCCATGCTTTGATGCATCAGAGCTGTTTTGGCAGCACACGGGTGAATTACATGATATTAGACAGCTGGTGTTAATGTTGTGGCTGTATATATCTATATTTACAGTATATTTTCAATTTCTCTTGTAAAGGGCCCTACAGGCATTTGCTGTAAATCACAATTCTGTTGAAAAGTGTGTATCTTTTCATGTATGTGTGTTGTAGACTCTCTTTTGAAAATATTTAGACTCATAAGTGGGTTAATATATTTTCATTTAAGACATTAATAGTTAAGGAACAAGGAATATGCATTTCCTAATGCTCTTCATATGTAAATTTGTAAATTTCCCAGTAATGTTTATGTCCTCTGATGGAGAAGCATTAATTGGAAACTTGACACACACACACACACACACACACACATATATACACATAATGTTAAGTAATTTTGAATTTAATAAAGTGCTCGCTTTTGGTTATAAAAGATCAGCTAATTTTGCTTGCATTAGCTTAGAAATAATATTAGAAAGGCAATATTTTTCCACTGTAAAATTATGCAATCATTTTTTAATAATCCGCAAATGGATCACTAATTAATCCTGATATTTTCAACATTATTTCAACATGAGATAAAGCTTAATAAACCTATATATAACTTATCAGTATATCAGCCCACATTCAATAGATTTCATTCTATACGCTAACATTGCATTAATAATTTATGCAGAGGAGATGAATTTGCATGCAAATTGAATTCTGTTCCTTTTAATATATAGAAGATACATTCACTAAATCGTGAATATTCTATCTCCATCTCTCCACTCTCACCTCTTGCATTCTCGCCCCTCCAATTGTGATAGAATTTATCTTGATTCCAAGGCTCAAGCTTATAGGTGTCATATAATGATATCCTATATTAAAATTGGCTAACTTGGACTCAGGAAATGCTTGATGCTTAAACAGCACTTAAGACCATATATGTCTAAGTTCCGGGAGCAGAGAGCCCCCACCTAAGATGTCTCTGCTCTAATCATTTTGTTCTCTCTTACCTTGAAACTTATTTGTTATGTGTACATGACACTCATCCCTATGTCTTATCTGTACTCTCTTCCTATTACTTTTCTAAGAGTATTTGCACGTAAGCACTTACTTTTTAATGTATAAAACCCAGCTGATGAATAAAACGTCAGAGGCTTATTTTGAATACCAACAGGTGTCTGGTGTCTAATTCTCGCTTCTCCAAGTGCACTTGTAACAACAATTTGGACTTCCTCTGAATATAACAAAGATCAACATTTCTGATCCACAACACAATCCATCAGACACCCTCCCATCATTCCTCCCTCTCTCTACATATATATATATATATATACATACACATTGGTAAATTGGTGTGTAAATAAAGTGTGACTAAATGTAAACTTGTGTGAGTGACATTGTGCGTGTATGTTAGTAAGAGTGTGTGTGTTAGTGTGTAAATGATATTCTATCTCCATCTCTCCACCCTCACCTCTTGCATTCTCGCCCCTCCAATCCATCAGGCACTCTCCCACAATTCCTCCCTCCCTCTTTCCCTCTCTCCTTCCCTCTCTCTCTCTCTCCATTGGTAAATTGGTGTGTAAATAAAGTGTGACTAAATGTAAACTGGTGTGGGTGACATTGTGCGTGTATGTTAGTAAGAGCGTCTGTTTTCAGGGGCGGACTGAGAGCCTTTGGGGCCCCCGGGCAAAATTAGATCCCAGGCCCTTTGAAGGCCAAATATATGTGCATTTTAATAAATGTTAAATATAATTCATAATACGGCATTCCTTTGGATGTGTGTATTGTGAAGACCTGTGTATCAATGCATGTTTGTATTTGAGTCTGTGTGAATGCACTTGTGCATGTCTGGATGACTACATGTGCTTTTTTGTATATAGTGTCTGTGTGAATGCATATGTGACAGGTGACAGAGTGTGTGAGGGAGAAGGTGACAGGTGGAAGAGTGTGGGAGGTTGTGACAGGTGGCAGAGTGAGGGGGTACCTGGTGGCAGAGTGAGGGAGGGGTTGAGTGGTGGCAGAGTGAGGGGAGACACAGTGAGTGGGGGTGACTGGTGACAGAGTGAGGGAGTGGGTGACTAGTGACAGAGGGAAGGAGAGGGGGAGACTAGTGACAGAGGGAGGGAATGGGAGACTAGTGACAGAGTGAGGGAATGGGTGACTAGTGGCAGAGTGAGGGAGGGAAGGGGTGACTAGTGACAGAGTGAGGGGATGACTGGTGACAGAGTGAGGGGGGGGGGTGACTGTCACTAGTCACCCCATCCCTCTCTCTGTCACTAGTTACTCCCTCCCTAACTCTGTCACTGTGTCACCCGCTCCCTCACTCTGTCACTAGTCACCCCCTTACTCTGTCACTGTGTTACCCCTCCCTCTGTCACTAGTCACCCCCTCCCTCACTCTGTCACTAATCACCCCCTCTCTCCCTAGTCACCCCCTTCCTCACTCTGTCACTAGTCACCCCATCCCTCTCTCTGTCACTAGTCACTCCCTCACTCTGTCACTGTGTCACCCCGTCCCTCACTCTGTCACTAGTCACCACATCTCTCACTATGTCACTAGTCACCCTCTCCCTCACTATGTCACCTCCTTCCTCACTCTGTCACTAGTCACCCCCTCTCTCACTCTGTCACTAAGGACAGAGAGGGTGATTAGTGATAGAGTGAGGGAGGGGGTGACTAGTGACAGAGTGAGGGAGCAGGTGACACAGTGACAGAGTTAGGAGGGAGTGACTAGTGACAGAGGGATGGGGTGACTAGTGACAGTCACCCCTTCCCTCTCTCTGTCACTAGTCACCCCCTCTCTCACTCTGTCACTAAGGACAGAGAGGGTGATTAGTGACAGAGTGAGGGAGGGGGTGACTAGTGACAGAGTGAGGGAGCAGGTGACACAGTGACAGAGTTAGGAGGGAGTGACTAGTGACAGAGGGATGGGGTGACTAGTGGCAGTCACCCCTTCCCTCACTCTGTCACTAGTCACTCACTCTGTCACCTGTCACTCCCTCACTCTGTCACTAGAGTGAGGGGGTGACTAGTGACAGAGTGAGGGAAGGGGTGACTGGTGGCAGAGTGAGGGAAGGGGTGACTAGTGGCACAGTGAGGGAAGGAAGGGGTGACTAGTGACAGAGTGAGGGAGGTGGTGACTGTCACTAGTCACCACCTCCCTCACTGTCACTACTCCCTCCCTCCTTCTGTCACTAGTCACGCCCTCCCTCACTCTGTCACATGTCATCCCCTCCCTCACTCTGTCACCAGTCATCCCCTTCCCTCACTCTGTCACCCCCTCACTCTGTCACTAGTCACCCCCTCACTCTAGTGACAGAGTGAGGGAGGGGGTGACTAGTGACAGAGTGAAGGAGGTGGTGACTGTCACTAGTCACCCCCTCCTTCTCTCTGTCACTAGTCACCCCCTCCCTCTCTCTGTCACTAGTCCCCCCCTCCCTCACTCTGTCACTAGTCACCCCCTCTCTCTCTGTCACTAGTCACCCCCTCCCTCACTATGTCACTAGTCACCCCCTTCCTCACTCTGTCACTAGTCACCCCCTCTCTCACTCTGTCACTAAGGACAGAGGGGTGATTAGTGACAGAGTGAGGGAGGGGGTGACACAGTGACAGAGTTAGGAGGGAGTGATTAGTGACAGAGAGAGGGATGGGGTGACTAGTGACAGTCACCTCCTCCCTCACTCTGTCACTAGTCACCCCCTTCCCTCTCTCTGTCACTCCCTCACTCTGTCACTAGTGTGAGGGGGTTACTAGTGACAGAGTGAGGGAAGGGGTGACTAGTGGCAGAGTGAGGGAAGGAAGGGGTGACTAGTGACAGAGTGAGGGATGTGGTGACTGTTACTAGTCACCACCTCCCTCTGTCACTACTCCCTCCCTCCTCCTGTCACTACTCCCTCCCTTCTTCTGTCACTAGTCACCCCCTCCCTCACTCTGTCACCAGTCATCCCCTCCCTCACTGTGTCACCAGTCATCCCCTCCCTCACTCTGTCACCAGTCATCCCTTTCCCTCACTCTGTCACCCCCTCACTCTGTCACTAGTCACCCCCTCACTCTAGTGACAGAGTGAGGGAGGGGGTGACTAGTGACAGAGTGAGAGAGAGGGTGGCTAGTGACAGAGTGAGGAAGGGGGTGACACAGTGACAGAGTGAGGGAGGGGGTGACTAGTGACAGAGTGAAGGAGGTGGTGACTGTCACTAGTCACCCCCTCCCTCTCTCTGTCACTAGTGACACCCTCCCTCACTCTGTCACTAGTGACACCCTCCCTCACTCTGTCACTAGTGACACCCTCCCTCACTCTGTCACTAGTGACACCCTCCCTCACTCTGTCACTAGTGACACCCTCCCTCACTCTGTCACTAGTCACCCCCTCCCTCTCTCTGTCACTAGTCACACCCTCCCTCTCTCTGTCACTAGTCACCCCCTCCCTCACTCTTTCACTAGAGTGAGGGGGTGACTAGTGACAGAGTGAGGGGGGTGACTAGTGACAGAGTGAGGGGGTGACAGAGTGAGGGGGTGACAGGTGACAGAGTGAGGGAAGGGGTGACTAGTGACAGAGGGAAGGAAGGGGTGACTAGTGACAGAGTGAGGGAGGGAGTGGGTGACCAGTGACAGAGGGAGGGGGTGACACAGTGAGGTAGGTGGTGACTAGTGACAGAGTGAGGGAGGTGGTGACTGTCACTAGTCACTAGTCACCACCTCCCTCACTCTATCCCTAGTCACCCCTCCCTCTGTCACTAGTCACCCCCTTCCTCACTCTGTCACTAGTCACCCCTTCCCTCCCTAACTCTGTCAACTAGTCACCACTTCCCTCCCTCACTCTGTCACTAGTCACACCCTCCCTCACTGTCACTAGAGTGAGGGGGTGACTAGTGACAGAGTGAGGGAGGTGGTGACTGTCATTAGTCACCACCTCCCTCTGTCACTACTCCATCCCTCCTTCTGTCACTAGTCACCCCCTAACTCACTCTGTCACCAGTCAT